>JAQFZC010000615.1:0-45213 GCA_034695205.1 Dicyrtoma fusca | reverse complement strand
AACATAGGAACATGCAGTATACCCGTGTGCCTGTATAGTGGTTGAA
The DNA here is from genome assembly GCA_034695205.1 of Dicyrtoma fusca. Taxonomy (NCBI): domain Eukaryota; kingdom Metazoa; phylum Arthropoda; class Collembola; order Symphypleona; family Dicyrtomidae; genus Dicyrtoma; species Dicyrtoma fusca. Next base: position 45,167 of record JAQFZC010000615.1, on the reverse strand, counting down.
ATTGAAGTCGAGCGAAGCTATTGTAAAACTTGTAAACTTTTTAATATAAAAATTCTAACCAGTATCGACTAGTCAGCATACCTACATACATATAATGGAGTATAATAGAGAAAAGAGTACAGATCATAATAAAAGTACCCAATACGCTTCGCTGTAAATCCGGCTGCAGCTCGTATCTACTCATTTCGTATTACGTAAATGTGAAGGCAATGTACGAACGAGATGAAAGAGTAAAAGTGTAAACAGAGTCCGATTTACCATCATAACCACCTCCTCCATGTTTATTTATAACGAACATATGCATTTGTTATGGTTTTTTTTGGATGCGTCGTGATGCCGTCATGTAGGGTAGTGACTGTTCATACGTAGGACGTATTAATACAGTGTATTCATTCGCTCAAGTAATTTAAGTATTCTCCTCTGATTATGCAAAGGTACGTCCCAGCTCCTGTTAACAGTCAAGTTGATGTCAAACTGAAGCCCTTCATTCCTGAGTACTATCCTAGTGTCGGCGATATTGATGCTTTTATCAAAGTAATCCATGCTTAATACATACTCCATTCTATTATATCTGTTTTCTATTATTTATATATTATTATACATCCATAGTATACATCCGCAGTACGCAAGTATTGTGCCTAGTGATGTTTCTAGGAGATAAAGAACAAAGGAATTACCTATGTATGTAGTTGTTTCTATTGAGTAGATCCTATTTTTTTTAAAAGTAAAATTTGTATTGTGCTTATTGGGTTATTTTGTTGGTGGTTGTTGTGTTGTTTAGTGTGGCAATGAAACTGTACAAATGAAAATGAAATCACTGAAAGGGCAGGGCAGTACACTGAGATTTGAGTTTGAGATTATGGGAAGCTATAAATAAATGGTACTCCCTATATATCCATAGTGTATCTGTGTAAATGACATCTCTACTTTCCTTGATTTGAATAGGTGGCCCATCCAGAAGTGAAGAATGATACTCTGGGGATAAAATATTTGGATGAGCCCTCAGCCTTTCAGAGTGATCCATCGGTGCTGGATTTGCGACTGCGGGCGCTCGCCAAGCAGAGCTCAGCCAAGGCAGTCGTGGTGAAAAAAGTTGAGAATGTCTCAAAGAATGCAAAAATAATTGAGAATTGGATTAATGACATCAGTGACCTCCATCGATCCAAACCGAGTCCATCAGTTCATTACTCCAAGTAAGATGAGGACGTCAGATACATGGGATTATAATATATATACTTTCAAATTCAGACTTTTAACTTCCTCAATTGATTTAAATTTCTAATCCCTATCAACTTTTCTCTATTCGAAACTCCAAACCTTAGAACTAACTACCATATATATTTGTATGTACAGGCCAGTGTGGTGTGTGGTGTGAAAAGATGTTTATTTTCAATTTGAATTTATCTTTTATTCAGTGAGCAACCTTGTTTATTATTTATCACACTACTATTTCCGCTGATATGGTTTATATCAAATGTTAGAGTATAGCCATTAGCCTATAGCACACAAAGGGAATACATATAGCAAAGAAGTCAAATATTTTAATTTTTTGCCATTTCACCACCACGACCAGTTTAATACAAACAATACATTACAGATAGAAAGTGACTATGAAAATTGAGCCCAGTAGAAAAGTATGAAGGGGCAAAAATTTGAATTTTTATGCAAGTTGAGTGTAGCAAGCAGTATTTCCCGTGCTCTATGAACTCAGAGTTGAAATGTTGAAAATAGGGTTGAATTATATTTTAAACTGGATGAACTTTTGAATTAACTCTCTGAACTGTAATTGACCCCAAGAGAAAAAAATACTCACAAGCGAAGCTCTGCTGTACAGGGACAAAGAAAAAGAATGTAATCAACACCAAATCACAATAATTTAAGTTGTTGACTGCCAAAAAAAACCAACAACTTTCTGTCAACGTCAACTGCTGACGACACCACCCTGAGACCGTAGGTTTACTTTTACGTGGTAGGAGTGTCCTATTCCATCCTCCATTTCAGTTTTAGATACTGAATTGAAATGTAGTTTAAAAATTTTCTGATATTTATATGATTGGGATAATTTATTTATGAGTGTGAGCTTTAGTATTCAGTGCTCAACATTTTTAAGTTGTATCATGCTGGAGATAATATCGTATCAGACCATACACACGTCGTATAGAATTATATCCGTAGAGAGTATATAAATACTTGCATACGTAAGTTTAAAGCTTTCTGTTGATGATTACGCACGGAAATTCATGAGAAAAATCACGTTGCTCCTGCTGATAATAATGTTTTTTCAAATTTAATCATATTGGCTGTAGTGGCTATGAAGATATAGGAACATTTTGGAGGCGTATTTATATGTCCTTATACACTAGAATTATGGATACGGCTTGGGGAAACATGACTGTACTTTGGCATGGATTATGGATTTCATATTTCATTCGATTTTTCTATCTGTCTGCTGACACAGCATCTTCCTTCATTCTTAAGCTAGATACCCAATATAGCATGGGAGATACGAAGATGTGGTGAAATGAAGTCCCATGTATCGCTGCTTAAGTTGCAAAATGACGCGTATCCGTGAAACCTTCAGAAGAGCATACACTATTTTTACATTTTCTTCACATTAATCTTGAAATCAGCTTTTTAGTATTGTGTAAAAGCTAATGTACTTTTCAAAAGCACGAAAAATCTTGATTTATTCTTTTGGAAAGGTACAGAATCTTGACTTCCTTTTTTGGAAGCATCGAAAACCTCAATTTAAACTTTTTCAGCGTTATTGATAACCTTAATTTACATTTTTAAGAACATGCAAGAGCTCGATTTTCACATTTTTAAACTTGCAAACCCAGATTTACACGTTTTTGAAACAGCGAATACAGTAATTATGTGTGACATTAATGGTGAGTATTTGAAGTATTTTTCAGATTTTAGGGATATGCTTCATTTTGCATCTTAACACATTCCCTTTGCTTTTGTAATATTATTTACGCATCATTTTGCATCTTAAGTGGCAAGTGGCGGTATGCTGTGCTATATGCAGAAGTAAATGTATCTGTTAGAAATACTGGCTGAAAGCAATAATTTCTGAAAGTATTTTTGAAACTATACCGTGATGAGGGAGATAACAATGTTAATACAGGCAGTGTTGTCGGTCCTCCACTTTCTATCTGGGCCTTACTATACAGCACTGTTGATTGTAGGAAGTTTATTACGAATTATTTGTACAAAATGTGTAGAAAACGATAATCATATATACATAGTTGAACCAAAAATTGGTTTTACGTTTTAGTCATGTTATACGAGACAATGCTGTGGTATGGGACAGTCAACATCATGTTATGCTTTGCCTTTATTTAATCTGTGATTCCCATCCTCTTCCCATAGGCCAATGCCTGATATCGACCTTTTGCTCCAAGAATGGCCTCCAGAAGTTGAAGATTTATTAAAAAGCATAAGTTTCCCCTTACCGGATTTGGACTGCGATCTTGCCACCTATGTCGACATCGTTTGCAGTACGTAATGTCTCTTTATCCTGTTGCTTTTATACATTTTTATTCTGCTTTGTTAAATATCTCGCACCTCGTTTCTCGTAGTGCTACCAAAAGTTACATTAGTAAATAAAATAGGTATTGGGCTGTATGTTATCGCTGCTTTTGAATTTCCACGTGGAATTATTTTAAATATGTTAGAATTAAAAGCTCCATTTCAATTCAGAATCAGTAAGGGAAACTAAAGATAACAATAGAACAATTTTTTGTAGCTTATTGGTAAATACGAAAACGACAAGGCGGTTGACCGTAAGACACGTGCGGGTATTTTTTTAGCTCGCGCTATACGATCTTTAATTTATTTCGTGGGCTTGTTTTGTATCCTGTAAAAATGGAAAAAATGGGGATTTATTTGCTACGTATGTAAATGTAGCAGGCACTGGTTGCTGGTTGGTCTCTTATTTCCTTCTTTACGAATTCTTGATATTTATTCCGCATTAAATCGAACTGGTCATATCTGAGTGCCTGATCTGCAGGCTTCCGACTCAGTTATGGTTTACGTTCCCTTCAATTACAAAAACTTTAAATACAGAAAAAATTTAAATTACATATATTTTTTCTCAATTCCAAAATGTATTATACAGCATACGGAAAGCTAAGTTTCGGCAGTTCTTGAACACTCCATGTTTTTTTTCGAGTATTTTTCAATCCGTATCAATTCTGTGAATGCCGAATGCTAATTTGAGTTCATGGCTACGCATACCATCGATAGTGCCTTTGACTTCACGGAAGCATCAATTTTTCCTCATTCACTTTATCTTCTTTTTTTTTTTACATCTTCGCCTGTTCTCCTTCACCAGTAGTAGCAATCCAGCATCCAGTATCTACATCCCTACATACGTTCGTTCTACATCCATCAGTATGAAAAGTGGTACTAATTAGAAGGGATTTTATTATTTTTGCTGAAGTATCAAATTTTTATGTGGGCGAAGCGAACGTATTTGCAAAGTAACTACAAATAATTACCCATGCCGTTAGGTTGCTTTTCACGAATGCATGTGTCGAAACTATGGATGTAGAAAGATATCAGTAAACTAAGATGGCATTGGTTTCTATGCACATGCGAGTACGTATAAATATTGTGCGGACATAAAAACCCACGTGCCATTTTTTTAATGCCAGCTCGTCGTCGTGCTCGTCAGCCCAGCAACATTTTAAATTAAAAAAAACAATGAGACTAATTAAGCATCGTACATGGATGAGTAGCAGGAACAGAGTGACAAATACGTTTTCACCAAATCATACATAAGTGTAGAGCCAGCATCTGTAATTATAACTGGGCTTTGATACAGTCACTGTTATATTTGGCACGCCTCATTCATTTTGTTTCCCAATCCCAATGCTCGATAATTATTGTGTAAATACGGATAGACAAGTATGTATTGTAAGTGTACTTAGTACCCTGTTGAAGTAGCTGTATCTATAGCCATAGATTAGATCCAGTTATGTAAGGAGGTAGGATTGAGTATTATACAATCAGGTTGTGTATGGATACTGATAGATTTTTTTTCTTCCCTGATTCTTTTCAGATTTGCTAGACATTCCGGTGTACAAGTCACGGATTCAGTCCCTTCATGTTCTCTGCACTCTCTACGCCACGCACAAGAACTTTAGTCAGTATGGAGGTGCTATGGGCAACTCGCATGGAACAAGTGATGCTTTGATTATTCCGTCATCCGCACCGTTGAAGCACGAGCCTGATTCTTCAATTGTTGATCGTCTTGAATTGTGAAAAATAAAATATTTTCATTTCTTGTACTTTCTAGACATGTCTGTCTCGAGTCTGTATAGAATTGGTTTCCTAGTAATTTCTCTCTGAAATATACATTTAGTAGCTGTTTGCGCGTAGGTTGTAGTTGTAGGGTGTGGAATGTAATTATTAATTTGAGCTCTCATTTCATATCATTGTATCACAAAAAGTTGACAGTCTATTATTAATCTAATGAGATATATTACACAGTAGAAATAGAAATACATAATAATAGCCTTCCTTTAAGAAATCTAATTTATACGGATTGTGAATTTGTGAAATAAAACGAGAATTTTTGTAAACTTGTCATTAATGCAGACAGATAAAGATACAGATGCTTAACTTAGAATACATAGTAGAAATTGTGACTGAATATTGATTTCTTGATAAGCCTATATGAATTGTTTATGTATTTTCGAAACTTTGAATTCTTGGAATGGAACTAGAAATAAATTAAAAACGTTTTACACAAACTCCATCCATTTCCATATCCATAAGTGAATGGGTAGGTATTTGTACATGTAAATGGTGTATAGGGACAAATTTTTGTGCTGCTTTCCAAGAATATTTGTAACTACTCAAAACAAAGTGACACCGCAATCCATGACAGAGCAGATCAGCGCACACAGCATGACCGCGTCAGATGGAACAAAATGTATGAAATTTTCAATTAGCATTTGTCGGAATTCACTTCGGAATTCCGACTCCAGAGCCTGGAATCCAAACTTTGATCAGCATCGCATCGGCATAGTCTTCTTTGAATTAATAAAGCTTATATGAAGTGAGTGAGTTTATATCGGTTATTAAGGAAAAGGAAAACTCGTAAAACTTCTCTCACCGTCGTCATGTTCATGTCAGCTTGACGACGTCTGATTTCCTGATTTTGTAAACGGGATTGGATTCACCAAAACGCCAAAACCAAATAAATGGTAAGTAAATGTTAGACGACATGAAAGGGATACGTTTATGGTTCTCGCTTTAATCAGTTCCATGGCAAATTTAATGTCACGATGCGATAGGGAAGCCCTTGGCAAAGGACAATAATATCCATTTCCCATTACTATTACTAGAGATTCCAATAGCAATGTCTACCTGCTACTATGGCGATGCCTTTACTGTGGTCTAACTTTTGGTTTTGGTGAATACTCGGCTCGTGTAAGCACCCGCTGTGTTGCCCTACAAGTAGCAGTAGCAATACCAATACCACCCTACCGCTAATCTCTAAGTAGCACTCCCACAAGCTATTCACAACAGTTATTATACGATTAGTTAGGCGTTAAAAACCAGGAAGTATTTAAGTCTCGGCGACAAATCAGAGATTTGCGATCCTGCTGGCTAGTACTATCGTTGACCGATTCTATTTCTCTGTGTAGGTATTCGGACTCGAACATGGAAACGGAAACGGATTGGAAGCCTGTCAGTAGCTCAAGTTGACATTATCCAACTACCGGTATTAATTAAAAATGATATCCAAAAATCATCAAAGTATTTTCTTCTTGCTGTGAAATAAAATTGGAAATCCCGTCATTTAAAACCACTTCAAATCAAATATATATTTACAAACACTAATGCTTATACATAGTTGGTGCTTTAGTTGTTCGAATGTAGAATCAAGCTAGCCATGTCAGCATAAATTAATTACATTTTATTTTCAAGTAGGACTGACTTTTTTAATTGACAGTTTGCCTACAAGCCCACAAGTAGGTACAGCACATGACAAAGTAACCTTTATAATTTGAATTTAATTGAGACTAAATGGTAATGTGTACTAGTAAATTTTTATAAGACGTGCGTAAACTGTACATTTGTCTTGCTAATTCCCTTCGACGCTACAGATATAATAATTATACCCATGGAACTACTATCTCTGAGGGAATCGAGTTTAGTTTTTTGCTTTTTAAGTGAAAAAAAAACATGAGTGGAGGACAAGTGGATGGGTGGACGGGTGGACGGGTTATGGTAAACAGAATTCGTAGCGCATAGATTACCAAATAATCCTCAGTGTGTGTAATTGCAAACTTGTAAGCGTACTAATATCCTATGAGAAGATCTAAATCAAATGTGAGATACATACATGCATATTGTACATAGGTATGTATGTATGTGTGCATCGGAAGTGATGCTGATAATCATCTTTTGTCAAGCATGTGTTGTAATGGAATGTGTACAAGACTGACAGATTACTTTGAAGGTGTTCTACATTAACAGATTCCTCTGACTGATTGTTACAGTAATCAGGTTGAAACGAAATAGGATTTCGACAACAATCTCACTCACTCTGACTGAGTCCCGGAGTGGAGAGTTTTTAATCCTTCAAATTCTCTTTTCCTTGCATTATTTATTTTTCATTTTGTTTTTCAGAAGATACATTATTAGGCCAGTATCGCAAGGACTCACAATCACAATGCAATGAGATGGGATGCTAATGTGGCTGTGCCTGATGTTTACTTCATTTAAATCACATTCATCATAAATCATCATCATCAGTATTACATCTTTTAGAGGAATCCGAATTTAATAACAATTTAACTGCAGTAATACTGTCATCAAAATCACCATCATTTTCTTACCAGCTAGCAGCTCAAGTAATGTGCGAAGAATCCAGATTTTTGATTGGGAGAGGCTTGTTGTATCTCAGTATTTTTGTCGTTTAAATAAAAATAGTGAAATATCTGTAGACTATTATGGCAATGGGTACATTTTTAGCTATCTTTATGTACATTACTGATACAAATGAACTCCACGTTGGTTTAGGAGAATTAAACGGCTCCAAGGGGGTATTTGCTAAAGATAATCTTATGAACAAATAGCAGCAATTACACTTGATTCCTACTTACAAGCTCACAAATCACGTTCCACTGCACTGACTGCAATACATTCTGTCAAGTAGATTTAAGTCAGCTGCCAATGTTTCCTACCCACACGGCACTGAATACGAGTTGGTTGACTCCATCCAACTCACAAACTTATAAATCTGTTGTAGCTACGACTTAAGACTTACGACCTACACCTTTTTTTTACCCGTTGTTTTCTGTTTTCTTTCTTTGTTTGGACTCACAGCAGTGTCATTGATCATTTTTTCATGTGTGTAGACAGAGCTTTTCTGAAAGATGGTCTCCTCCGGTTTCGGTTTTCTCCAGGGCAACGACTCCAGCTCACTGGATCGTCAGTGCAGTGGTTGTCAGGGCACAGATAGATTTACTTGGGCTTCCTGGGCACGTACGTCGGTGACTATGCTATTTGGATACAGCTCTTATATACCCACATAATTATACGCTGAAATTGACTAGTGAGAAAGTGCCTACTAGAAGTGCTATTGGCCGTAACACTAGCAAACAAAATCGTTTTTACAGGGTATTACAAGATATTCAAGAGCCTACAAACTACTAACAACTAACATGTAAGCAGTAAGTCGATATACCGATGTTATGCATACATGCATCTATACCTTCCTGCTCTGTGTACATACATGGAGGCATTCTCGTTCCATAAATTGGAATTGTCAAGTTCATGCCATTTAAGCTCAAGCACCCAGAGTATACTGAATAAACTAAAAGCATCGGAATATGGAAAGAGCAAACAAACTTTCCATTGGCTTCCATTTGACATTTCCAGCGTACCTATTTTGTAGTTAGCGAGAACGAATTTGAAATCGAATTTGTCGCTGTCCTTACACTGCACTGTCAATACGTGTAGGTATGTATACCTGTGTGCAAAATGTATTATGAGCTAAACATCTGCAGCGGCAATGCTTCTTCAATTGGCAGTTTCTACTTGTATACATACATACCTAGTTGTATACCCGAACCTAGCTTGGTTCTCTGGCACCTAAATTCATTATGCACAATCAGACCAGTTCATACCTTCAGAGGAAAAAGTTTAAAAAGCTTCCTGGAAGACACTTTAATTTTTAGAACACACCGTGTAGAGATATGTATGTAGATACAGGCGGTAATATTGATCTTATGCTTGTGTACCGATTGACTGTGTAGACTGTGCCTATAGTAGTGAGAGCTCCCCGCGGTTACCCGTCATGATGTACCTGCCAGTTATAATTTAATGCAACGCTCTGGCTAGTGAATTTTAGGAATGCTCACCAACTGGAAACTTGAGCCATTGTTTTATACGGTACATATAGGTACGTAAAATACGTAATATTCCAACTCACGTAAAAATATTCAATAAATCTCTACAAAATTAAAGTCAGTCAATTCCAAAAAGGCAAAAATCTCTGTTAGCTCAATTCAAATCAAATCACAGAGACATCAAGAAGCACTATAATGTAAATATTCTTTCGTAGGTATGCCTACACATACAATTTAGCTTTAGGTAAGACTTTTATGTAGCGCATTACAGAAAAAGTGTCAAAGTCTCGCCTAAAGCTATATACGCTTTCAATTGAAATAGGTATCATTCCGTCAATAATTGAAATAGTTTCTTGAGAACTGTTTTATTTTATCTCATGTCATTTCAGCTCATGATTTTTATAGCAACGTCCCGACGTGCCGAGTGCACACACACGTTGACAAAGACAAGTGTGTGCCAATTCTGCTACTATATTCACCTATTGCATCTTGTCATGTACAGAGTTCGTACAACTTGTGTCAATTCACACACACACAAAATCCATGTAATTTATTTTTAAATTATTTATTTTCAAAATATTCACATAGAAAAGGGTATAGTACTCTGCTCTGCACATTACTAGGTCGGTCGGTATATAGTATTTTTAGTCTGATGCATGTCTGTTGTGAATGGAGAGGTTCGGTGCTTGAGTGTTGAAATGGGAGAGCCATGCACATATTTGTTGGTGGATTTTCAAATTTGAAAGGTAGCGTTGTTGTCGAATGAACAATGACGGTGAGAAGGTAAACAAATTGATGTGTGAATGTGAGAGACAGAAAGAGCGACAGACAGAAACAGAAACAAAGGATACAGTTCAAGGGAAAACTCAAACTCTCTATAGCATTACAAATTGGAAAGAGAAGAAATTGTTTCTGTTTAGTATGTGCGTATGTATGTAGACGGACGCCTGACAAAATCCACGAAATTTGCATGGGCTTACAGAAAGGATGAATTGGTTTGGCAGTCGAGATCTGAAAGTATGAAGCAGGGAAGAAAAATGAAACGTGCTTAAGTAACTATATTTACACTGTACTTGGGACTAAAGTGTGAATGTGGATTGTGTTTGTGTTTATCTTGTTGTACTTGAGTTGCCGTTGCCGTTGTGGCTCTGTTGTTGTACTGTAAATTTCAATTCGGCTTCACAAATTAAAAACAGAAGAACATTGTTTCTTGAGGGCTCGGTCGCTATCACCATCACCACGTACAAGGGATCATCATAATATCCAAGCAATCTTGATGTGAACGTGGCCGTTATCGTTATCGTTGATACGGAGGCTGTGGCTGTTGCTGTATTGCCTCTGCTGACTTTGAAATACCTTCTTTAACATTATTAAACATGTGGGGAGTGTGTGTGTGTGTGTGTGTAATACCTCAGTAGGGATAATAATTGTATTAGGAGGGATTAGAACATGGCCCTACACCCCATCCCTATCTAATCTTAAGAAGATACCAACAACGGAGAGAAACATAAAATGCAGATGAAATGCGACACACAATGTAAAATCTTCGTCAAACTTACTTACCTAACCAACAGCCATCGCTATAGGCAGCTGTACCAAAAGCTTTGCTTTTTTTGCCATCCACTCCATTATTATTGCAAAGTCGTATGCACACACTCATCCCAAGTTACATTATTAATAGTGTAGAAACGAACGTGTGAAATTGGCTGTCTCAATCGCAGGACAAGAATAATAAAGTGTAAAGAAGATTTGCACAGATTTCTATTGTTTATGCATAACATGTATTTGTGGGTACATGAGTAAACATATTGTATTTCGTAAGTAAAGCCCTAAGCCGCACTGTTGGTTGTTGGTTTCGTTGGTTGGTTGGTAAATTTAGGTTCATTTGCAGGTTACGCAATTATAGTCTTAAGCGGAGCTTTGCAGATAATGATAATAATTGCATGGATTTGAATACATGAGCAAAGAAAAAACAGAGACGGACGGAAATGGGGTGGAGTATTGTAAATTGTAATAATTAATTGTAAATGCCCAGGTAGAAGCTCTTTTCTTTTCTTTTATTTGACATGGTACTTTTCCAAGGAAGCAATTATCTAGAACACGATTCCCTTTGCGTTCTTTTGCCTTACTTTAGAAAAATGTACAATTAGCAAAAAAAAAAAAGTTCAATAGGTTATGGCAGATTGAGGTGATTAGCTGATAACATGTAATTGCTACATTGTTTCCAAGATCCCGACAAAGATTACTACTTAGTAGGTATTTGTTACTTTTGTATGAAATGCTCTTAAGTTGTTAGATTTTTAATTTTGAATGTAATTGTGAGTTATTTTTGAAACCGAATCTCAGGGATTCATGGACTGCAGCATACCGTAACATCCGTGATCTGATAGGTGGCCAATTCAAATTAAAATGTCTTTCGGGCCAAGGAGCAGCATTTACAATGGGATTTCGTGCTTCTTGTTATTTGTTTTGTGATTTTCAGTTTAAATCCTGCACATGCTTAAGAATTAATAGAGCTCTTCTAGTTTGGTGTTAATGGCCGAAATTACGATATTTAAATTAGTCGTCGTTGCAATCACGTCACTGAAATAAATCCAAGCCGCATCTAGCTAGTTCCAGGGCCAGTGCACAGTGAATGGACTAGAAATGTGACCTTGAAACAAATGTTAAACTATTTTGTTGCGATAATTATTATCAGCCCGATAGATGCATAGCACTTACCTATATATGTAACACGTACGAGTGCTGCATTTGCAGTGTTGGTACATAATGTATGTAGTATGTATGCAGTTACAAATAATATTATTGTTGGTATGTACAACATAAACTAACGACTTGCAAACTAATTTTAAATGTCATTGTACAATTTATGTACCTATACGTAGTTCAAAAGTGCATAGAATAATGGTTTGGATTGTGCTACAAGTGCTATTGCTCTAATTAGCAGGGCATAGGGCAGTGCACTTTATTCGATAAGTGGGTGGGTAATTATACTATAGAATGGAGATTGTAGTGTAGAAAGCTGACAATATTTTACAATGTGCATTGCACATTCACATAGGAATAACCTTCAGCTCTTTGTCAGCAAGGATCTAAAAAAAATATTTATTATTCGTATTAGCTGACTCCTAATTTTGCTTGTAGCATTTTAAACGGCTAAAACTACTACCAAGTGCATTTTAATTAATGCAAACTACAGGAAAGATTGAAAAACAAAATAATTATCTGTGTAATGCGTACGTGCAAATTCTACAGTATGTACGATTACTTTTTGTGCTGACCATGGGAGTTGTTGAGAAAGTTTAAATAGTTTTTCGGATAACACGATGACACCATGAAAGGATCCTGGAACGACTAGTGACGTCTGTGCCATGCATCCTAATACAGTAATTTAATCCAAGGGAAGCTCTGGGTTGTTGGTAGGAATTAAATAGATACTTACATCATTCTTATTTGGGATGGCAATAATATATGAGTAATATATGTACGCCCCCTCATCCTCTGTAGATTTCTAATTTGGGTATTAATGTTAATCTGACTGTCAAACGCTCATTCGCTTCGCGATACATACAGGCAGTTCTCTAACAAGGAGAGGTTCTGGGTGCGTTTCTCTTCGAAATTCCAATTCTGCTACATAAGTATGTACAGGACAGGATGTTTACTCATAATCATACGTGTCCACGACGCTGCTGGTAAATGTTAAATGGTAATTCAAAAACATTTTAATGTATTTTAATATCGAATCAACCTTTCATGGACGGAGCCCCTTCTCTTTGCATGCTTGTATCCCCTGTACATAAAATTATGATCCTAAAATGTTCCTCTCTCTACGTCTACACTTGGCAGAAGTGTTCGCAAATTGAATCGGGAAAGGATTAACATTACGACTATTTGTAAAACCTTTCAGCTCCAAGTTTCCACAGTTATATAGCAGCATCGTGTAAAATAAAATGTATAGGTATAGGCAATGGATTCAAAGAATTTGCTAGCCCTATGCCAAGTCCCTTCCATGCTATCTGTCACTCACTTTCAGCTGCTGCCCTGGAAGTGGAAGGAAAGTGAAAGGGAATTTCGCCTTGCTGTATAAAACAGACTAACGACAGCCATTTCCATCCTGCCACTAGACTGCCACTGGAGTTGAAGGAATGAAAGAATGACAAGGAAAGGAAAGTTGCATCACTTACACGCTTTTAGCTGTGGTTGCACAACACTTTACCAAACCAACATAACACCAACCAACCGCTCGCTCATCATCCACCGAAAGCCGAAAACGATGTACTAACTTTCATATACATCAGCTTCTTCTCGTTCTTCATGAAATGTCAACCAAAGAGGTTCTAAACGCATACATACGTGCAATAAGGGGGACCGTATTTTCGCCTACTGACAAGTGGCCGACGGACTACTTACTAGCAGCTACCATCTTGACTAGTCTTGTTATGAAGGACTTTACGAAGATCACTTTTTTCTATTAAACCATCAAGATCTGATCGATGAGAGCCAAAATATATGAGGTCAGAGGTCATTGTTTTTTAACAACATAGTGACTTTTGACCTCAAACTACTAGACAGATTTTTTTAATCCCGTAGGAAAGTTGTTCAGCGTCAAAAACCCTACACAATACCAAGATTTCGTCGAAACCAAACTACTAATTTATGCTGAAGATGTAAGTGTGCCACAGATTGCTCAACTAAAGTTCGTATTCGTTTAGTTGTCGATAGAATATTTAGTAACATAAACAACGCTGTACTATTATTCTGTTCGGCTATCATCGAACCTAATTATTTACTTATTGAAACTAAACAAATTAAATATTACGCTGGAAATGATTATGAATTGACAACGGATTGCATTCTTTGTAAGGTTTACTTGATATATTGTCTTTTGAAGATAATTTACAATTGCCTTACATATAGTATTATCATTTTTCCTGGTAGGCAAGTCAGTACGCTATTACTTTGCACTAGAAAAATTCGTAATAGGCAAATTTGTAAGTAGTGCAACTGACCTAGAAGTAGGCAAGTTGTTCGGTTGGCAAGTAGTCTGTCGGCCCCTTGTCAGTAGACGAATAGTCCACAGCCCGCATAATAAATACATTATACTCTTTCACATTTCATAATTTCCTCAATTGGGCTTTGCTTTTAAATCCCTACATTTGATGTCATGTCAAAGTACTTATTTTCCAGCAATTCAGCAACTCACAGGCAGTGCAAGGCTACTAAAATAAAATTGTTGTTGTTAGTGGCAGAAGCAGCTACATGTATATAATATGTATGTACATACCGTCTTTATATAAAAGGTTGTTGTTTTCCGAAGCTGTAGAAGTGCGTCTAGCAAAATACTAAATAAAATAACTACCAAAAAGCTGCACTGGTTACATATTTGGTGGATGGTAGTCAATAAGTATGCGTATTCACTGCTAAAAGATAGATGGAATCCAATTAGAACGATTCGAAAGTTAAAACGCCATTGTGCTATCTCTGAGTATACATATAGGCATTGCCCACACGCTGTCCAATGATGGGTTGGTTTCGGCTTTGGCCTTGGCATACACGGCAAATATTTTAACTGGATAGCTGTGTACGTATGTATGTGGAGTAGCTGCCTTGAAAAAACTGGGCAGTGCAGTGTAATGTAGTTCTCTATCGAACAGCAAGAAAAGTGTCAACAAAGACTTCTCCCTTCTTTTGGTTCAAGCAAAACTGCGGTGTATTTCGTTGCCTCCCTGTAAGTGTTGCTTAGTTTTTATGTATATTTTTTGTAGTTTCATAAATTCATGCCTACTCAAAGCTCTTTTTAGATTGTGATTGTAAAATTGTTTGTTCTGTGCGCTACATGTGTGTATGAGACGTGACTTTCCAGATTTCATGCATAGGTATATGGGCGGGCGTATCTTGGGTAAACATGAGACATAAAAATTGGAAACTTACTCCGGGAGTTCTTTAATGCCCAGCGTCAATAGTGGTGGTGCCGTCCGTCCCCTTTCCATCCCAAAGAAAGAAAGAAAGGACAGACAGAGCAGACGGACGGAAGGGTGTAGACTTTATCTGCACGTTAACAAGGCTTTTCACACATCCTAAAAACATAATCTCAGACTCACAGTAGTCAGAGCCCCATCCATTTTAACGGCAGTTAAACGTCTGATTGTATTTTATACCGTCAACTTCGCGTGTAGAAGAAGTAGAGCCAATCTAATTGTGGAGGAAAAATAAAGTCATTATTATTACAATGAGCAAGGCATCTGGACTTCGTACAATGTAAATACCGTATTTTGTCCTTTAGTTTCCCAGGAAAGTAGTGCAACCCCCCCCCCCCCGGAGGGCATTTGCACCCCTTTTGTAAAGCAATAAAATAGTCCCGAAAACAATTTTATTTGCTTTACCCCCTAAAAATATCCGAGTCGTGGAAACTAAACGAAGAAATACGGTAATCTTTTAATTCCTTTATACTGCTGCCTCTGAGTTTCAGTCTCAATCCCAATGTACATACACGATACATGTACGCAGGATTTTATCTGGAGGCACGTATGAACATAATAATACATCCTTAGCTGTTGATTTTTCAGACTCTGCAGTATCTTTGTGGTGGTGGTGGGCAAGTGACCAATCGTCTCATTTTCTAGTCCTTGATCATAAATAAAATAATAAATAGCTTCCGAAGATGTAAGCCGCAATTGACTGTATATCTGTAGAAGATGCCTACTCGTACTTCTGTTCAACCATACGACTACTATATTATACATACGTACAGTGTCAATAGAAATAAGCTCAACTGGTAAAGTAATCAGCGAGAAAGGTTTATCAAAGCTAAGCTAAGGTTTCAAACCACAAATCAAACTTGTTAAATTAAACTTTATGATTGTTCCCTTCCACGAATTCATAAAACCCAAAACCAAAAAGACCAAAGCCAATTTTACGTGTGTATGTACGGGAGTGCAGTGAAGTGTGTAGAACACAGAACAATAAAAGTACCAATACGTAGACCAATAGCAATTTTATCAATTACTATAATTAACAGGGACTTGGTTCAAATACAAAGAAACTAACCATCAAAATATAATTAAAAGTGGAACTAGAACCAGAACCAGAGCCAGCGATCACAATAGCGATGAAATTGCGCTGCTGCTGTACTCATATTTCACTACAATTCCAATACACTAATGTAGATTCAAAATATCGAAATGTCTACTGCGATTTCATCCAATTAGGACATTTTTAAATGCACTCCCTGTCAGTTCCCATACATACATGCCAAATCATAATTATTTTTCTCTATATTATACTACGTACACATGATACATACATACAGATCAAACGTTAGCCACCTGTTCATGCATAAAGCACTGGCTCTGGCTGACTAAAGTGAGAATCGCATCACATGTCGCTTGCAATTGGAAATAATATCATGTGAACGTATATGATCTGCCTCATTGAGCAAAAAGATAGACATTGATGCATATGTAATAAAGTCACAAGTCATAACATGACAAAACAACAAGCCAAGTCACACCATGGCAAGAAATAAGCATGATGACCTAGTTTAGCGGAAAAAGAGCTAATAACAAAATGAAATAAAAAAATGGTCATAAATTTTTCCTCTCTCTCTCTCTCTCTCACACACACACACATGCACACATGGTATTGAAATCCATGTAGGCAGAGCAGAGCTCAGAAGGAGAATCCCCATCTCAACCATTATCAGTGGAAGCGACAAAACGAGAGATACGTCCTCTATAAGAGACACGATCCCATGTACAAATTAGAATATACAGTATTGTTCAATTTAAGTTTGATCTGGTTTCATTCGAACAATTTATTTTACAAGAAAAATGCAGTCTCGTGCGGGCTCATTGTATTCTAATCGTCATGGAGTAAGTGCACTCATTAAATAAGTACCTACATACACCCATGCAATCTTACCAAGACATTAATACATGTACACGTTTGCATTGTAGACTTGGTTATCTATGTACCGACACCACCAGGCCACAGTTCGTCAACGAGCCAACTTTACAATAAAATTACCTGTAGGTAGGCAAATGGTAAAAGGAGGTGTGTGAGTTTACCAATTTACAGAAGAAGAAAAAATAGCAAAGGGAAAAAATAAATTATTAGTAGGTATTCTAATTTTTTTTTATTACCTTTATGTATTATTGAAGCCAACTTCCTTCTTCTTTGCATTAGGACGGCGTGTAGTGTCTACATCGCTACTAAATCGATCCATTTCCCACAGATAAAAAAGAATAATATCTAACAATAAGTGCTCAAGTATGTAAATACCTAAAAGTAAATACATACGTGTACAAGCGGTGCACAAAGACAAGGACTGAAATGTACTGAAATAAAAGGCAGACGCTGAATTATTTCCATGTAAAAATGACGCCCTACACTACACCACACACTTTAATAATTACACACGCTATGTAGGTAGACTATCTATACAATGGCTTTGGTATGGCTATATACATATTATATACCTATAGCTATGGCTAATGGGAAATATTTCCTACAAGTCTTTGTTTGACTTATGAAGTGCTGGAAGTCGTTTCTTATTACACACTTTTATACTGATGATGAGGAGATCCAAACCAAACCAAACTAGAGAGACAGGCAGACGAGTGCAGTGTCATTAGGATATTAAGTACCTATACATTGGTAAAAAATAAAAATACATTATGCATGTATGTAGGTACTTGAGTATGTACACTTAAGCGGCCGGTTAGTTTCGTAAACAGCTTAATGCATTTGGATGTACACCAAAAAAAATGTACATGACTGGATAAAACTTATTAATATGTCTCACACGTGCGAATTTCCACGCCAAAGGAGAAGCAGGAAAAATAAACTGCATTGTCTTCACAGATAATCTACAACGTATCTATAGGGACGGTACAGTACACAGATAAAGTGTATAGAGTGTGTCTTGGTCAATCATTTAGTATGTACTACTGTCTTAAAAATACATAAATAGTAGGTACACTCTACCAAATACCATTAAAATGAGACCCTTTTTCTATTTGGATCGCATCATAACCGCATCAGGCCGGTATGATGGGGTTAACCCATTCGCAACTGGCAAACCATGAAGTTTTTTACTGTTTTATCTACTACAATTTAGCACTTTCAAAAGAGTTCAAATGAGAAATTAACATTTTCCAAAAGGTGCTACACTAGCAATTAGCACTTTCAAAAAGGTCAAAACTGGAAATTAACACTTTCAAAAAGGTCAAAACTACAAGTCAACATTTCCCAAAATGTGTAAAACTAGAAATTAGCACTTTCGAAAGAATCAAAACTATAAAATAAAAATTTTCAAAAAGGGGCTGAACTAGAAATTAACGCTTTCAAAAAGGACAAAACTACAAGAGCACTTTTGAAAAGGAACTACCTAGATATATTGCTGCTTCGAAAAGGTTAAGATGAGAGTAAGATGAGTTCCAGATGTATTCGTTAAGAGGTACCTCATCATAGTCATCATAATCGCATCATCCCCGTATTTTGCTTGAATCTCATCTTACACCCACCTTAAGATGGGTGTAAGATGCGTGTAAGATGAGATCCAAAGCTGGTGCCTCAATAAAAACGAATCATCACATACAATAAGATGCGTATATAAGATTATGATAAGAGGTTTATGATGCTTCACAAGTGCTACTCTATGGGTATTGCTTGATAATTCGATTTAATGCTATAAATGAGATGACAAAAAAATATAATACGAGTAAGGTGTATTAAAAAAAATATAGAAAAGGGATATTGAATAAATTTGTATAAGTACTTATTTTTGATAGTGAACGGGAAATCATGGATAAGAAATTCATTTCAAGAAAATTATGAGAACATTCCGTATTAAGCAAATTAACACATTTTTTAAAAAATCGCATCATAATCCCATCATATTGTGCACACAAATAAACTCATCTTTATGATTCGATTTGAACTATTAAAAATGGACTCACTTTTTGGCACTTTTGATGCGATTATGATGGGATCCAGACGTCAGGTAATTTGGTAGAGTGTACTTACATACATACAAACAAACAGATAAATGAATACTGTTACAGGTATGCAATGCAAAATAGGATGGTAAAAAATTAGTGAGCATCCCTCAGCAAGCCGTCAAAAAATAATAATGATTTTTATTTTTATATGGTGGAATATAGGTATGTAGGTAGGTGGGTAGGTATAAGTACCTACTTTAACAATTATATACTACTCACGATCAGTATATATGTATAATGTAAAGTGTTACTAGATTCAGGGCAGGACAGAGGAAGCTCAAGCTAAAACATCGCCACGTTGACGTCAAAGATTAAGGACATTTACTCAATTTATTTTATTTAAACACGTATGTACTACAGCTTATATGTAGCTGCGTGAGCTGTCGTAATTGATTCGGAACGAAAACAGTATGTCACACTCATAGTACGGTCACAGTCCACGGCTAAATACATAGGGACATACATAAAGGAAAAGGACGAAGGAACATCTCAATAATATAATTTCTTTACTTTATGTATATAAAGTGCATAAGCTGTAGTGGGAGTGTGTATGTACATACCATCAAACTATTCTGCAATTTATTTTTCTCGCATTTCTATGGAATGAGATGGGATGGGACGATGGGAGAAGTTGAAGTTGAGCAAATCCATCATTGGTTTGGCTCTAATTTTTTTAGCGCTCTGCTTTTTATGTTATTTGACATGATGTACCTATGTATGTATATGTTGGTAGTTTTGTATTGCATGAATGTATCAGGAGAGCCGTAATGCTGTAGAAGGACTGACTTTTCTAGTACAATTCTAATTCAAAAATCCAACTTTGGATTTTATTCAAATTTCACGCCTCCTCACAATCTATTATCTGTCTCATATTAGGCCTTCAAGATTCATGCCAAGCCACGAGGGATTATCTGCATTACCCAGTCCCAACTCCCCTAGACGTCCTACACACACACAATGCAATGCAGTGCGGCATTTGTACAATGCAAGCGTGTGATTGAGATTGAGATGGTATATAGTAGTAGGGAGTACAAAGGGACGTTCTATCTGGATCTGTAATGCGAGCTGCACTATGTATACATAAATGGTCCCATCCATCATCACCTTCACAGTTCACATTGTAAATCAATTTAATAAACTTAAAACCAACTTTTTTTTACGACTGATGAATCAATCATGATACATATGTAATAACTAGGTGTACATGTAGTATGTACAAATAAAAAGGTAATCCTTATCTCGTACTTTATCTGGAATATCTGTCAGCAACTCTGAGACGTAGACTAGGTTTGCAATTGTATAGAAAATATTTAAAGCATCCCACGACACGGCGTCGCTAATTTAAATAGAAGGAAAATGTTTTGTAATTTCTAGCAAATTGCGATTTAGAACATACAAATTGGTTCATTCAGGTAAAATGTAGACTTGGCAAATATTCATGGGTAAAATTACTAATAAATTGTGAAAATCGTAGCATCACATTTACCCACATTTTAGGGGGAAAAGGTAGCCAAGTACAGCCCGACCTAGGACAAGAAGACCAACCAACCAACTGTAAAAAATCTGTATGCCAAGTCTATAAGCTATAAATGCAATCAGCGTCACAGTAATTGAATAAACAGCAATATGCATTAGTTTAGTTACTTACAATGCAACCATTCACATTGGAGCGTCAATGAAAAGCTATCAAAAATGTTTGACCTCAATCATTGTTATATGTAGCGACTTTTTAGTCTTCAATAACGTGACGATGAGAGGAGAAATGCGTATTATTTTACACCTGGAAATACATAATAATAATTACGATTAAATTGAATCGGAATCGAAATTACACTCCATCATACACAATAATCGTAGCATGAAAGGCCAAGTAGCAACGCCGCTACTCATTTTTGATATTTGATCAATTTCAAAGGATTTTAATGTGCCTTCTCATTTATTTCATATAAATATAATAATGTCTCACACACAATTACATTTACAATACTGCATTTTTATTGCAATTTTACGCTTGTTCAGTTACCATTATGTTTTTTCCACAGGACAAATCGCTCCTCACCAGATCTATATTTGAAAGTGTGCAAAGTGTAAAGTATAGTGTCTATGTACGTGAGGAGGAAATTGATTTACAGTTACCATATGATTTCTGCAACAATAGCAATAAAAATAAAAATCTAACCCACTCTTCTCCCGTTCCTATGAAATTATGAGGCTCCATCCCATCAAAGTATGAAAGCATTTAGTAGCGTCTACTCTGCGGATGGAGTACAATAACAATAATAAGTGGAGGAGGAAGCTCCTACTGTTTTCTGTTGACGGAAAACGGAACGCACCAAACAAAGCAAAGGAGAGAGAAGCTGGGAAGTAAAACTAACTAAACTAACTACATTCGTACCTCCTTAACTAGTAGCTAGGGCTCCGGCCGCTCGTGGTTTGAGTGTGTGTAGTCTGAGTGAAAACCGATGGAAGTGTACATGTATTTGTGAGACAGATGAGATGAGGAGATGAGGAGATGAGTTTCCACACATACAGCAAAATCCTGGCAACGCAACGCCAGAGCATCAACATCAGGCCAGAGTGAGTGGTGGACGCTTAACGCGCAGATCTCAAACACTCACAAACCCACCAAAATATAGCAACTCAGTCCGCAGTATCGCAGTGGAAGCAGAGGCACACACAAACACACGGATGTGATCTGATCTCAACTTTTTTGCTCATGTTCTGGGTTCTGTGGTACAAAAGAGTTCTACTTATGTAAGTATGTACCTATTTAATGCGATCCACATTCACAAGTACCCCCAGCACACTAAAGTGAATGGCAAATGGGAATGGCATGGTACTAGGCAGACTAGGCATAGTGGCAGTGGCAGTATAGCCCCTTCATTGAGGATATACTTGGGATATAAGTGAACTTTTCTTGCAAAGATGACAACTGGAATGGAAGTATAGCTGGAAAAATTGCATCTACGTATACATAACAAGAGCGGGTTGAACGTCCGCAAATATTTGGCAAATATGCACCAAACGTACCAACGGACAAAATGGCTTCGATCCCTCTCTCTACTCTTTATTACGGGGTATAAAGTTCCTTCCTTGGCTTTGGCTTTGGCTTGGTTTGGTTTGGTTTGGTTTGCTATGGTACATAGTTGGTGTTGGTAGCGACGGTGATGGCGACGGCACTACGGCTCATTGGTATGGTACATGGTACGGAAATAGAAAAATCCTCTAGAATCAAAAAGTCCAATGAAGCATCTTTACAGTAAGTATTTTACTCATACATCCCCAAGCTCTTTAAATGCTTCTGCTTTTTTCACTGCTTTGTATTCAAGTTCTTCGTGTTACTACTGGTTGCTGGCCTTTGTGCCAGTACTAATTTCAGAAGCATATCAACAAAACATAAAATATCCTATTGTAGGTGTAGAAATATCATCAATTCTTTTGCCAATTTTATGATAGAGGCGGAATTTAATACGGAATCCATCAATCCATTTTATACTGCCATCCTTGGTACAGTACTTTGAGCATTGCATGAATATTATGGCATGGTTCAAAATCGGATCCGAGATTTGACAAAATCTCCTTTCTCAATTTTTTTTTTCACATTCACAGCTTTCTTTACGCTTTGTGAAGATGAGTAGATCGGCTGCTATCGCTACCACATCAAAGCCCCTGAAGAAAAAGTAACCGATTTGGCATTGGAAAAATACAAACGATTTAATTCATGTAAGTATTAGGCAAGGAAGGACAGAACTCTTCTACTTCTATTCAAAGCATTACACCTACAGCAGCGGTGCACTAGTACTAGGAAGCATTGTACGAGTGAAATAAAAAGATCGATACTCCATCTGAAAACCATCAAATATCACAAAATGAAAATATAATCCATTAATCGGATTTATGTATATTTTATATTATTATGCATGTACTCTGCAAAGTTCGGGGCATTCATGGTATTGGTAGAGTTTTGTGAGGACAGAGCTGATAGCGTCAAATGCCAAATAAATGTACCTACCTTACATATTATGGATGTGTAGCCATGCATTGCATTTTAATGTCAAACATACACGGGTATGCATCGGATTTATATTAAATATTTATAAAAAAGGCTTGAATGTCTCACACGGGGCAGAAGTGAGTCATATTGTTCTAAAGCTTGAGTAGTACATGCAAACAAACAGGTAAGGTCCATTTATAAATATTAGATTGCAAATGCGTACTGCATTTACCTTACTATACCCATATAATGTCCTATATAGTAGACAGTAGACACACGTTTGACGGTGTGTAATTCCGCAGTTTCGGTTCGCGTGAATAATTCTCACTAAATAATACACAATTTTCTCTAAATTGGACGAATCACACTCTTGCTCACATACTGGATTGCATACTGTAGGTAGGTAATTATCTCCATTACATTTAAACAACACCTTAGAAGAGGTAATAATATTTGTAAAATGAAACGCAGTATAAAATTATTTCGAAATAATGCATGGTCTGTGAAATACGGAACCGTGGGAGTGTAAATATAGCACCAGCACCAGGTAGCCAGTCAGGAATCGGGATCGGGATCGGGAGCTACTAGTTTCATCTAAATACAAATAAAGCTCTCCAAACATGCGTTGGCAAGAATGAGAGAATACAATCTGGGTGTACAAACAAAGTATGTATCTGTGCGCTACCTACATAGAATATAGAATCTGCTCGTAGGTTGTAGGTACGTAAACAACATTTTTCCCCTGTTCTAGCTAACCATCTAAACAGCATATAGAGAAGAATGAAGTGGATTGGATTGCAAATTGAAAAGCTCGATAGGTCTACTTACGACAGCAAATCCCACTTGAAAATCTAGTTATTGTGTTTTTTTAAAAATGTGAGTGTGATTCACCTTTAGCTGGAGTGATGTCATGAGGTGTGTGTGCGACGCAATAAGAGCGAAATGGAATAAAGCGTACGTACCAGTTCTCAATTTTTCCCCTGACTGCCAATCCTGCCCTCTCAAACTCTCATACTATAATTACCCACGAACGAACATTTCTATAGAATTCCATAGAAAAAAATATTCGCAATTAATATTCATAGCTATGAATGATGGTGATGATACGATAACTTTAGCATTAGCATTATTACCCCTCTTGGCTCGTACCTATATAGCCATTAGGAATTATCTGTCTAGATTTTTACTAGCAATAAGTATTCATATATGCCATAGCTAATGTGATGTATCACGCTCCGACTTCAAAGTACATATATAGGAATGGTATACAGATGGGAGGCGGACGTGAGATGCGTCCTGGAGATTGGTCTTTTAGAGATTTGGAACAAATCTACTCTTTACTGGATAAAGGAAAATGGCAAATGCTATTAATTTAATCAAAAATACATACCTGGCTGTGTATGGAAGCATTGCATTGCATCGTGGTAGCGTTGGGATTTTGGGATTGTATCGTGAATCGTAGTAAGACATGCGAGCACGTCTCCTTCTCTTTGCTTTTCCACTCCATTCGAAATTGATATTCATTTCCTATCGGGATCGGGAATCGGCATGCACCAACTCTCCTTATCTTAGAGTCGAGAGAGAATAAAGATAAAATATCTATGAAAATGATGTGTCTTTGTCTCTGGTCCCCTGAGGAATTTTATTTGTTCACGAGAAGGCAATCCAAAACACGACTAACCAAATTCTCAATATATTTCAACTCTACAATAGTAATGCTACCACCTTCTTTCCGTCTTTACTCGACTCAACCAGACAGTAAAGTAAAGTCAGACCGACTTTTGCTTCCAAGTTCATAAACACAAATAGCTAGCTATACAAATTTAAAGGGAGAAGTACTATTACAGAAGGGCCCAAGGTAGAATTATAGATATAACTCCTTATATGGAAGAACTTGAAGATCTCCAACTATGAAAATAGATGTATATTTAATACAGATAATGTCCATGGATACCTTGCATAAAGGTGCATCGAATTTCATGCCACATTCCTATACCGTCTACCTACTTATGTACCTACATTTGTACACTTGTGAATTCCCCATTAAGTGTGGTACTCTTGCATGCAATGCAATGTCCCTCTGTACATAATAACAATAATATTATTATTGTTAGTTACCTACTATTGTTGTTGGTTGTTGCAACGAGACGAACATGAGCAACTTACTATTCTAGTTTTTGCTCAACAGCCCACAAACTAAAAAGAAGAAAAAAAAAACTTTACGCTCACGTACACGCACAAACACACATGACGTACATAGGGCGGGCTATAAGGGTGAGGCTATAGCTATGCTGATGATGGGTATAGGCATATAATATTAAGATTATTTTATTGAACAGGGTGAACTCATAATAATAATCATCATCATCATCCTACTAACAGGAAAAGGCTGGGGAGTTAAAACTTGAAAGGCTCAGGCTATCTGTATGTACCTACACACTATTACCATGGCTCTGTCTGTTCGTTCTTCATTGCCATGAAACTTGAATGGTATATAATATTTAACTACAGAAGATACTGTGAAAAACTCTGAAAAGATGCTTATGGATGTAGATGTAGGTAGGTAAGATAATTTTTGCTCACTCTTTTTGGTTTGTTATTGAATTGGAGTTGTATTCCTTCGTCTCCTTCACCTATCTACCATCAACTCCTTCCTCCCTTTGTATTCCACTCGTCGGATCGTCAATGTTTTTATCCTCCTCCGTGTGTGTGTGTGTGTGTGTGTGTGTGTGTAGAACTGCAAAGAACTGTAGAAATACTATGTATGCACTTTGTTATCCATCTATATGTCTATAGAATACAATCACTTCACTTCCCTCGGTGATAGTCATAAAAGATATAGGTAGGTAAGTATATAGCGGACAGAGTGAGTGCATGTGTGTGCAAGGAGGATCCATTATCTTCAAGACTCCAAGTGTTAATTTTAATGTACAAATGTATATCAATTCCATGGTGAGGTGCATACGGCAAAGATATATCTCTCTCCTTATAAGATAATATACAGATCAACTCGTCAGACAAGATGAGACTCTGGTTCTGGTTCTTTAGCAGTCTGGCTGGCTTGGCTGGCTGTGGCTGTGGCTCTTGAGAGCTTAAAGCTGCGTGCAATACAATAAACGTTGAAGAGAGAGAAAAAAAAACAAGTTTCCCTTCACGATTTCTCATTGCATGTGGGCATGTGGGTATACAAGTATGACTAAACCTAAAGGAACCTAACCTAACTAGACATCATTATAATTATTATTATTATTCCGTCCTCTCCTGTCCTTTCTATATGGTTGTAGGGATGCAAAGAGTATGCAGGCCTAATAGTACATAAGTATATGCAGACACTGGGAAAAAATGTAATGAAAATATTCATTGAGTTTTGAATTTTTGAGCTGCTATACCAATACTACTAGTGCATGTTTGTACACCTAGAAACCATACATATTTATGTACCTCTTTACCTCTATTCTACAAGTACTGACTGATAGTCAGTCATATTCGAGATTGGAGTTGTTTTATGTTAATGATAATAAAATATGTTTGGGCTTTTGGCTTTGGCTTTGGCGTCGTCCAAAACTTATGTTATCAGTCTCCTGTTTGTTTTTAGAGCATACAACAATAGGTCAAAATACTATCAAAAAACGAGCACTGGAAGGACGGTAAAGGACACTAAAAGAACCACAAAGTTCCATAGTAGACCTTTCAACTAAATCCTGAAAGTATCATTCTATTTTTTTAAAAATAGCCCTAAGAAGAAAAAGTAAGGTTAGTTAACTCAGTTGACTTTTGGACTGTGCTTTTAAAAGGTGTCAAAAATACGTTTCTACACAATGTCATTCTTGTAGGAGGGATCTAACATACCATATACTAATACTGCTACTTTTTATTTACTAGTTAGTCACCAACACCCCAAATTGGCTCCCCCAACTGGAAAGGAGATAAATAGAAATGTTTAAAAAATATAAAAAATATTAGTGCAGCTAATATTTGCAGGGACCCTGGGTTTTTGGCTTTTGGACGTATATCTATGTATAGTAGTAGGTGGCAGTATAGGGTATAGGAAGAGGTATGCAGTGGATATAGGCGGTGCTATATAAAAGTGCGTACGTGTATTTGCTACGTTTGAGTGCGTATGGTGATGCATTTAATAGAAGCACGTCGCCGTCTGCCTGCCTGCCTGGCTGTGCATCATGGGAAAAGTCTGGCTTGAAAAAATGCGTAAAATCAGGGGCTTCAGAACGTTGGAGTTGGAAACATTATTGAGGGGTGCAAGGAAGTGTGGTAAAGGTTCTGAGTGAGCCCTGCAAATATGACGTTCAGATTTGACGGGATAACGAAATTTCAAATAGGCTCAATTCCTCCAAATACTTTGACAACCAAAGCGGAACAACATGATCTGAGAATACTTCCAAAAAATCAAAAGGATTTATGTACTAGCTTTGAAAAACCGTAAAGCATACTATTAGACTTCTAAAAACAGCCAAAAGGAATTCTATTTTTATTGAAATCTATTTGGAAATGCGAAAAGCATTTATAAACTATACATTGTAGAAAAATGGTAGAAAAACGTCAGAAGTAAAATTGGCGTTCTAAAAAAACAAAAACGGTTTGAACGTTTAGAAAAGCTGCAAAATCAATATTTCTCTTCTTAAAAGAATCAAAAGAGGATGTAACCGTTTCGAAAAGGTGTAAAAACATAAAAAATTAGCCTTCTCATAAAACAAGAACAGACAACAAGAAACATGTAAACGTTTTGAAAAAGGTGCAATATCGAAATATAAAGCTCCCCCAAAAAAGCAGAATCAAGCTGAAAAGTTTCAATAAATGTAAAAACATGACATTAGCCTTCCAAAAAACCCATGGTCATGATTTAACTGTTTTGAAAGGGTCTAAAACGTATTTATAAAAACTCGGTCTCATGGATATACAGGTTATTGGGTTGCACATTGGAGCACGTGGGACAATTTCCAAGTTTTGAAAGATCAAGGCAGACCATCATTGCTAATTCTAGAGACATAGTTAATACACTGTTCTTGAAAAATCTGTCCACCTTTTATTTTCTAATAGTGCTCCTAATACATAAGTTTCATCATTTCCATCGTGTTTTAATCAACTTTATACCCTTTGCACAGATTATAATTGATTTGCAGCAAAACTTTGGTATCGTATACTGAGTCCGTAGGGCTATCCTCATGGAGGACCATGCCAGCTTTGTTTGTTTGAATAAAATTACTTTTGAAGGAGCCAAAGCAAGACCAGTGAGATGATATTTGCGAGGCTCCCTGGGAAAGAAATGCAATGTTTTGAGTGTGGCATATGCAGGGCGCACAAAGGACGTCCATTCGAATTCTACCAGCTGGTTTGTGAGAGTGGGTCGGAGAGTGGAAGGAGAGCCGTGATTGGCTGGAGGACTTGAATGCTCGTCTCTGATTGGTCGACAGGGCTCGAGTCCATTTGTAAACGGCAGTGAGTGAGAGACAGACACAGGACATGGCAGGGTTGAATGTTGAAGCGATCTCCCCTTTGTTTCTCCTTCAAGTCGATTTTTCCCTTCGGCCCTCTCGTCTCTCTCAGCAACTCTGACTCTGAATAACTGTGCTGGATGCGAAGAGGCTCAGTTCGTTTAGTACATCATTCTGGGAAAGTGAGCAAAGTGTAGAGTTGCAGCCGAAACTCGAAAGGTAAATCTTTAAATGTTTACATTTCCAACCAAAAAAAAAATTATATATCTTCCTCAGTCGTCAGACGTATTTTTCTCATCTCTCCACTTTCAAAACTTGCAAAAATTCAACCAATTTTGCTTTAAAGTAATGAACAACGTCTAGTACTCTCAACTCTGTCAGTCTCTGATTTTTTTTGTTTTTATTTGATTTTAAATGTTAAACTTGATTTATTCTGAGCTCTGACCTGAGTCTCTCCTGACACCTCACAGTTCTTTGTTGTTCCCGTCTTCGTCGTTCTTCTTTTGCTGTTGTCGTGTTACTTTTACAAAGTAGAATAAATTGTACCTTCAAGCCTGCCGTTGCCGTTGACGGGAAGGTGTTGTTGAACGTTTAAACGGCTTTGAGAAGACTTGTTGAAACTGTTGTTGAAAGTAGAGAAATAATTACAAATACGTCTGTCCGTCCGTCCGTGGATTTGGTTTGGTATCCTTCTGCGGACGCTGGCGCTGACGGCTGTTGAGTTGAATTTATTTTTGTTTGTTGTTTGTGAACAAAATTATTGGAAATTGGAACTTATTTGTAAATTGTAAGTGGAAATATATATATATTATCGTACAATTCGATACTACTTGACCATTTACGCTGGATGGTGATGTACAATGTTCAGCAACAACAACATACTGTTGACCGTGGACAGTCAGTTAATATTTTTGAGGTGGTTGATTATCGGACTTAACCAATAAATGAAAGACCGAAGATCAAACATACAGTCAGTGAATTTGGCAGTGGAGTTGGAGAGTGGCTTACTAGAGTTTTTTGGCATGCACATTTTGTATGTATTTAAACTTTGTAAAATTCAAAAAGTTGGTCTGACCTGCAATAATTTTTCAACTGATTTAAATGGGGTGTTTTGAAAAGTACGACTTGTAGATACGGTGGATCGTGATTTGAACTCAGAATTATTGCAGTAATGACAAACTAAATTTTTAGACTTGGGTGGTAGTTAGTTGGCTGTCCTTTGGAAATTCGTTTAGCGGGTCATTGTTAGTTATTAGTTTAGGTATCAATATAATATTTATTTGCCCCTTAGAATCGTGTCATTAGATCGGATGAGTCAGTCATTTCAGTGGAAATTGAGTTGTTTGTTCGTCATTTGGGCTGTTTTTCTCTCAGAGAGACAAGAAATGTTAAAAGGGGAAATATATTCGAAAATGGTTATTGTATTTTCTAATGTATATTTTGTTGTCTGTACTTTCAAATGTTGGTAGTTCTTGAATTGGTTGAGTTGGTTGTGTATAATCATAAACTGAAATATTGTAGAATGTTTTTGCTGCTGTTGGCTGCCTTGCTGATTGGTTGTGTAATGTATATCTGTGGGTTAGATAGAATGTTAGTGTTCTTGTTCTTTGTTTCGACATCAAACCCTGAGGCGGAATGCATTGCATTGAGATGCATTTGGTTTGCTTGGTTTCTTTCTTGGCTAGCAACAGCTCTCAAAACTCGCAAGTTAAATGGGAGTAGCAGCTCAGCATTGATAAAGAAAAAGTAGAAAGAGCAAATCAGTCGTCGTCAACAAGCATAGTTGTAGTTGATGGGTTGAGATAGATAGTAAAGTAGTAACATAGTTAAAAATCTGCTTGGTTCAGATAGTCAAGTAACAAGGACCATTGTTGTTGGTGGTGTTGTGAGACCTGTGAGGCTTTGAGAACTGCAATAACAACCACCATCATCATCATCAACTACATACCAACTCTACCACCACCCCTTAATTCCATTGTGTATCTAAATGCGAATGAAATCTATCCTTCATCCTCCGTGTGCTTACTATTCAGAGAGTCTCTTTATTGAGATTCTTTCTTGCCTTCTTGCCTTTTGAGCATCATGATTTTACAATTCAGCTTCAGCACGTAGATAATTCAATTCACCATTAACATCACGGCTCAAAGATTATCCACTATCATCCCTCATCATGTTGGAGCTCCGTCTCTGTACTTTACAGGTACATACTACTCAATGCTCTCATCATCTCACATCCTATGTTGGAGTAGACCTCCATTCTTCGAGATTCAAAATGCCTCGAGAGCACTAGTACTGGGACTTTGTACTTAGAATGCACGTACAGAATAAGATTTAAAAAAACTTTGAGCCATAAGAGCTATTTTACATTTGCTGTACAAGTATTTATCTGTTGGCTGTAGACGCATAGATGAAGTGAAGGCATAGGGTTCTTTGTTTTGCTCACAATTTCCTTTCCTGAGTCACAAGTATGATTTAAGCTTCGTGCAATCTAGCTAATGGTATCTCTCTCGTCTCTCTTCGCTCTGTGTCTGTTCGACGATGCGATGTGGATGGTTGAGTTTGCTGGAGGCCCTGTCTTCCCTTCGTCATTCGTTTAACTCTTTCACAGCAATTAAAATTTTGTTTTTTCCTCTCACTTGTCCATGGGCGGATTACATTTATGCTCGCATTACATT
Organism: Dicyrtoma fusca; assembly: GCA_034695205.1. NCBI lineage: Eukaryota > Metazoa > Arthropoda > Collembola > Symphypleona > Dicyrtomidae > Dicyrtoma > Dicyrtoma fusca. The sequence continues at coordinate 13,673 of JAQFZC010000615.1, read as the reverse complement.
CGCCCTTGTCTTCACCGGTTTGTCCTAAAAATCCCTTGACCATCTGCTTTTATTTTGCGTAGCAACAGCAACAAAACACCACTCACTTGTTATTCCAAAACAACATCACCTACCAACGGAAAACAGCTGAGGTGAAAAACAGTGCAGTGTGTTGTTTGTGTGTGTGTGTGTACACCTGACCTTTTTTCTCGAACGTTTTGAAGGAACTTAAAACGTATCCCTTACTTGTATCCTTTGTGTGATTGTAAGGAGTACACCTAAGTAAGTGGAACCTGATAATCCTAACCTTTGTCATTCCCTTTTGGGGTTCAGCTTGGCTACCTGGATGGTTTTGTGAGGTGCAGTAGCAATAGTTCCTTCAATGGAGATGTATTTGACATTAGGATTGATATATATCGTCCGTTAAAAGGCAAAATCATTCAAATAAAACTAAAAGCAAAAAGGTTCATACCCATGAACTCTTACAAACAAGTTGGTGGACGTCCATAACATGGAAATGTACCACTTTGCTTTTAGTTATTTTTGTGGATGTAACCCATTTTGCGTCGTAGCCGACGATATACAGGTACATAGATCTTGGTCCCTTAACGCCTTTAATTTTAAATTAATTCATAAACGTACAAAGAGATATATTATGTATATGCTTCTACCTCTATATAAAACGAATCCATTATATTCTGTACGTTTACCCGTAGTTATTTCTACAATTATATAAATTAGTCCCTCACACGTAGGTAGCAATCTCTTTGATAAAGTATCTGTATGTAAGCACGAGTTTAGAGTGACTGCAACGATTCGTATTAAGATACAGCCTCTGTGCTCAAAGCAGTTGGAATCTAGTCTGTAGTACCCATAATACTTTGTAGCTTTTTTATCTTTGAAGCCTTTCTGATGAGAATCATGTAGCTAGATGTATTAATTGTTAATTATTATCAAGAGCTTTAAACTTTCCCGTCTCAAATATTTTTTTTCAAGTTTCTTTTGCATAAGTATATAATTAATAACGACTTGCTCTCGGGTGTTTCTCGTCAATATTTAATTTTGAAGTCTTGTGAACGTGAAGTAAGGTGGTTGTACCAAAAGTAATAAAAATTTTGGCATGAAATTGAATGTAGGTATGTAAGTACCTACCTAGGTCTGTACTCGTTGGGTGCGTGTTGGAAATCTCTTACAAGGCTATTTATGCACGTACTGCTTCCCAACATCCCAACTGACGCTTCGAGAATATACAATGTGGTCCTTACAGTCAACAGTGTAAAATTCCAGTAGATTTTTAGCGTTGGAACGTGACTGGCTGTTTGTCCGAAGAAACATTCATACAAAACCTTCTGTGAACTAACTTTACTTGAACTGAATGAATAATTCCAATTTCCGATAAACCAAACACAAACATATTATTTACTTGTCGATAAACTATGTCTAATTGTTGAAAAATTGCTGTCATCTTCTAGGGCTGGCTAATTTAAGTAAGGGAGGCTGGTTTTACTAAGAAAATACAAGAAAATAAGAACTTACTTCTGGGAAGTAAGTCGTGCCAGGAAGACACAATAAGAATTTAAGAATATAAAATAAATAGTCTGAGGGTTACTTTTGCTGGGTGCCAACTAGTGCTTGCCTAAGAGAACCAGCACGGTAACAGTGAATGCGTCTGAATACAAGAAAAATTGAGTTGAAGTTTTGGGTTATATTGGAGTGGTGAAAGGTAAAATATAGAATCAGTGCCACAGATTGTGTTTCCTTGCGTCAAAATCGTGTTTTCTGTTAAATGTATTTATTACTCGTGTCTCTTACTAGTGTTTATGTGTGAAAAATAATATTATTTATTGCAAGTTACTACTAAAACACAAGTTGTGGAAGAAAGAGTGGAGACGACGGTGTTGGGGAATTTACTTCAGTGTGTCCGAGAAAGCCATCAACATATATCTGTTGTAAAAGGAAAGCCGCCTTATCTAATTAGATTTGGCGACTTTAAAATCGTGTACGCAACCTCTTCAAGTCCTTATGTCAGCATTAGGCGATTCAGTGACATCATTAACTGGACCATATACCAAAAAATTCACCTCCTCGAGTGTTACCGAGTTTTGGGAACCTTGTACGAGTTGTTCATTGTATTACTTCCGGAGCAAATTAAAATCATGAAAGACGAAGTTTCTGTTGCTGTTCGATTTCTCACGAGGCTAATCGAAAAGAGCAATTTGAATGTGAGCCACGGAATCGAGAAAGAGCAGCTTGAAGTGTTCAAAGAGCGTCTTGGAGAATTACTTTGTGAACGATTTCGAAATCATTGGTTTCCTGAAAAGCCAGCACGGGGACAGGGCTATCGGTGTATTCGTCTCAACGAGAGTGACCGAAAAGATCCTGTCATCGACCAAGCGGCTGCACAGTGTGGCCTTTCATATGAACAACTACGACTGCCAACGGAGCTCACCATTTGGGTGGACCCTAAAGAAGTTTGTTGCAGGTAAGTTTAAGTTTATCGCGTCGCGTTTCTCGTTAATCTCTTGGTTTTAAGTGGACTACAAGCACAGTCTCGAATTACTTTATAATGTCTACAAAGTGGGCATTATAATTATAATTTCTTTTTGGCATTTGTTTGGTCTTGAAGGGAATTACTTTTTATTGTATGTACTTAGGTAGTTGTGTTCGTATTTGGTCCAGATTTGCGAATTTTTTTGTTTATTTAGTTTAGTGTAGCCAACTGTGCAAATAATTATATTTTACTCTGCTCCAAGTTAATGTTAATTTTTCACGTTATTTGGACTAGTTAAATGTTTGTAACTAGTGTTTCCGTTTTTCTTTAAAGAGTATTACTATTCCGCTAATATGTAAGTGCATTGTGAGCGCTGATCTACCAGCTGTATTCCACAATTGGGTACCGATCGGAATGGCGTTTTTTGTGAGAGTAGTCATTTGTAAAGTATTAGGTTATTTTCAAGAACTTATTTAAAAAATTCAAAACGTCGGTGCCGGGAAAAAATCCGAGTTACTAAATTTTAGCAATTTCAGCATTGCAAATTTTACTCTTTCTAAAGAAATCAGTTTTGGAAGATGTTATACTAAGAATTCAATTAATCAACCGCTTATTTCTTGACGGAAACGATTCCTTGTTTATATTTCTTTAGTGATCGTTGTTCATTAGCGTTGCTTGTTGGATTTCAGTCCTTTTAGGATTTCACAATACCCCCCCCCCCATCCGGGATGTAGGTACCTACTTATTTTTAAAGCTGCTGACATTTTCTCTTTGGCATAAGTTGCCCCACGTAGTTATTACCGAAATAATGTACAGATTTTCCCGAAATTGTGTGCGGTGGAAGTACGGGCAAAAAGATGAAGTTTTTTATTTGCAGTCAAAATTTTTAAAAATGTGCCGTAACGAGAATTTTAAAACTGAAATAATTGAAAAAGTCAGAATTGGCAGTTTAGCTTTGATTTGTGACGAACACGTTTCTAAAGGCATAATATCATCGCAATTAAAAATTTCTTTTAATCTATAACAGTTTTTGGATTAAACAAGCGGGGAAGCCGTAAAAGGGCAAAACGTCATATTCAAGAATTTTCTAGGTACTCGTCATAAATCGTTTAAATATTGAATTTACGAATTTGACTGTTTCAGTACAGACCGTCTAGTCGAAAATATGAGGGCGTGTTAGCCAACTTTAAAATGCTTTTACATTTTAATGTTTTTCAGAACTTTTATGTCCAGTTTTCAAAATCAGAGTTAAACTGCTAACTTGAAACTACTCAAATTCATAATCGTTAGTACAACACCTTAAAACTTGGTTTACTCTGTAAATAATTGATTAGTTGACTGTACTCGTGTAAATTTATTACTGTGAAACTCAACTTGTTCTAATGGGCATCAAAATTTAAGCGATGTTTCATCATGGAAATTCTCGAAATTGTAGTTAATATATCAAAAACAAGAATGAATTTTTAAATCTGTTTGCAGATTCGGAATTATTGAATTATTTTGAAACGGTACAATCGGTGACTGGTTTTAAAATTTTGACTACATTTTCGTGAATCACCGTGATAAAATGTTTTGAAAATGATGCCTTTGAAACAATAAGCTTGTGGGTTGAAGTTTAGGGTAATATAATATGCATTTTACTTACACGAATACAGTCATTTAAACAAATTGTTTATAAATAGCGAAAAAAAAGTCTTAAAAGGTTCTTGTACAACTACTAACATTTTTATAACTGATTTAGGTTAATTTGGTAAATCGGCAACCTTGGGATTTTTTCCCGGTGCCGTTTTGAATTTTGTTTATTAAAGTTCTTGAAAAGAACCGAGTATTTTTTTAATGACTACTCTCAGAAAAAATTTCATTCCGATTGGTGTACAGCGTTGGAACATACAGCTGGTAGAACAGCGCGCATACTGTGCTTTTGCCGTACTTCCGGCGCCTAATACCCCCGATGGGGATGAACTACAATGTTAATATATATGTCTTTTACGAACCTACTAGAGCATAGCTTTCACATTATTAGCAAAAGTCTCAAAAATTGTATGGTCGAGGAAAGTTGCTGCCTATAATAACGAAATAGTAACTCTTCCATTGCAAACTCCAGCGCTCATATCATTTGTGTAACAGTTCAGTTTATACTTTCAAGAAATTAGTGGTAATTATGTAGATGAGCTCATTTATTGCTATATTGTAAAATAAACTGCAGCCAACTGCTACAGAAATCTAGAATTATCAAAGCCTGGGGTTTGGCATATCGCTAGCGTAACTGTAAAGTGGCCTAAGTCCAGTTTTTCCTTTACCGCAAAATAGATTTGCTGGAGATTTGAGTGGGCACGGGCCATTTTGTAGTTAAGCAAAAACTAGACTTGGTCACTTGGCATTTACGGTAGCGATATGTCTGATGTTCATGTTTCGGATTCCCATGTAAATATGTAAAATACGTCAGCTGTGAGTGGAATAGACAGAGGAGTAGTGACGATGTTGCTTTTTTGTAGTTTTTTCTGGTGTTTAATAATTTATTCTGTCTTGTTTTGTGCAGGTTTGGAGAACATCAAGGATCCTTTTGCACCTTGGCTTCTTTTAAGAGTGGGAATGGAGAGATCTTCTTGGAGCATGTGAATCTGGACGAGATTCATAGGAAGTCTCTCGAACTAAAAGAAAAGGTACCGTACCCATGATTAATTGCCTTGAATCAGGTATGTGGGTACGCTATGTTAAGCTTTGCGATTCAGTTTATATATATAATTACAGTTATATATATTCAGAGTCATACCGTACGTACCTACCTATGGAGACATGGCCTAGTAAAGTATTTTATTTTATCATCTCAATTCTTCTCTATTTCTATTATTAGGGTTGGATTTATTGTGCATAGATATAATTTAGTTTACAGATTAAACAATTGTTTTATGCAGGGAATGCTTTGAATTGCCTTCTTATTGTAGTTTTAAACGTTTTTGAACAGTTTTGCTTGATTTTTTGCCCCTAGAATGGTTTTACATTTGGAACAGCAATTGAAATAACGATTAATATTACTTTTAATGTTGAACTCACTACTGTGTACCATTTCATATATGTATCTGCATTTGCATTCATTCTAGATTTTGCTTACTTAGAAAACTTGTGAAAGGTAAACGGCTTCGGATTATCTATGGGGAGATAAATAACTAACCTTTGGATCAATAAATAGATTAAATATTATATTAAATAGACTCCGTTACTAGGAGTCCATTTGCATTTAGTTATGGATTGAGGGAACTATTAAATATTGTGTGGATTACATATGTAATAACAGTTTTACGTTAGCTTTATCCTTCTAAGTAGTCTCTGGTTGCGGAAGTGTTATGATTAAACGGCTGTTGGCGTTTCACAAGTGTATTGAGCGGATAAGTGAGCACAGCATAATGCACAGTTTAAACACGAACTCACAAAGTAGGTTGAAGTGGTAGGTACCACGTCCGTACTGAGTTGAGCGATAGGGTAGAACTGGCGCTGGGTGAATTGCCTGCTAAAATCTTGAGGATTTTGCTCCTCAAAATAATGTAACAACTTGAATTTTAAACGGAAGGGATTTTGTCTGGATGTTTTAGGTAGTGCAAGAGATGTCGACAAGAAAGAACGGTCGCAAAGGATTTCTCTCCAATGGCACCAGTCCGAATAATTACAAGGGAAGTCGTTTCAACAATGGAAACAACTATGTCCCGCATCATCATTCTCATCATGGACATGGAGGTCTTCACCATTCAAATCACTCACCGAGTCCAGCCGCCGTGAGTTGGTACAACAGCGTCAACAGTAGTAACCATTCGAACAACAACAACAACAACAGTAATAACAATAACAGTGTGATCAACCATAATCAACAGCAACATCAACACATCAACCATTCTTCAGCCGCCGACATGTTCTCCTCGAGTCCTCCGAATTACTTCTCAAGTTTGGCAAAGTTCTCACCACCCAAGTATGGATATGGAACTGCGTCCAAGTGGAGTTCTCCAGCACCTCATCCTTCGTTTGGTCCAGCAATTCCGTCGGGAAAGGGTGACAAGTATCATTGGTTTAATAGCAACAAAGCAACTATCAAAGCATGACATGACTTTTTTCATCTTATGCTCTGAGTCCGCACGTTCTAGAACACGTAACTACAAACAATTTATGGCTATATATATATATATTATAATAATATTATTTAAAAAAAAAACAAAATACAACAATTTCGAGAATAGGAACATTTACATATATATATACAATATAATATACCTACACACATACCAAACAAAACAAAACACTTTTTTCCAGGGAGATATCGGAAACGTCGCTGAAGTTGAAATGAAACTAACTGATAACTGATACTTAGTCTTGTACTGTTAGGATAGCTTAAGGATACAAAATTGCATCTTTATTATATATATATACTACTAGTGATTACACGTTCGTTATGTATTTAGGGTCGTAGATTTATGTTTTAATTATTTGTAGGAAACAATTATTCATATACGTAATGATAATTAATGTAAATCTTGAAGCTTCGGATTATGATATATCTATATATACATACAATGACTGCGGGAGGGTAAAAATACCTTCAACCTATTTAAAATATATTTACCCATAGGTTCGGCTTAGGTCTCATGATTACGATTACTACGCTCTCATAAGAAATGCACCCAGTACTGTTGGTTGTTTGATATGCTGTATTTTAGTCATAAAATATTTACCTGAATTCTTGTAGACACATCAAGTTTTTACACCACAATGTATTCTTCTAACGCGTCAGTGACCAACACAATAAGACAATTCCACCGAATTTACTCGAACTTGAAATATTCAGTCATCTCAAGTATCTCAAGTTCTTTCAAATACCTAAAGTATGCATTGCATGTCACTCCATGATTTGGTATCCATATTATTTACTCTCAAGAGTCCAGGCATGACCTTGGCCCGCCGTACAGTTAATTATTATGGTTGGTTCCACTAATCTCGAACTCTCGAGTTATTACAGTAGGGGTGACAATATAGGATTTCCATTATATTGGTCCTGGTCCTGATATTTTAGTGATACAAAAATGGCTTTTCTTACAGGTGTAATATTGATGATAATCAACAAACAATGAGCAAGATTTTAGAAACCGTGTAAAAGATAAATAGGGGTGTGCTCTCAGTGCGGGTCCCCAACAAAGTGTGGGTGGGTGACTCGTATGGAGTGTCCATTTACTTACTTGACTGAAGATTTCGTGCTGTTGAGGTGATGAATATGTGAATTTTGCCAATATCCTTTTTCTGAAGATGCAATGTTTTTCTCTCGATCGCTGGGTTTGCAAGTTTTGAGAATGGTCGACTTGGGGCATTCAAGGAGCAGTAATAATAAGGATTTTTAATTACAAACAAATATTTTTAGTTATACTTGGACTACGTCATTTTACAGGAAACTGTGTTATATTCATATACAAACCACTGTTCTGATGTTTTTACCATGGAATTTGCTTTAAAATGAGAATAGGTACGTAGGTTATATATGTAGCTCTCGTAAAGCAGTCGTCGTCAATAATTGTCTCACCTGCTTTTACTTTTGAATCCAAGGACTCTTGCGGAGAAGTCAAATTTCCCCCATTCATTAGTATTGTAAATCTTAAGTTAAATGCCTAAAGTTTGTCATTATTCGTTACCAGTCATTCGTTCAAATTATTATTTTTTACGTTATTTGTTAAGATTCGAGACAAATTTTTTTTTGCTTGAGCTTGAATAAAGTAAAGGACTTGTGAGACCAGTACTAACCAGTTGTGCTCTGTATCCGTTTTCAGCTTGTTAACATTATAGCAGAGAAGTCGCAGGTTTTCAAAATATTTTTATTCAAAAAAATATATGTATTTGAAAATCCTACATACGTATTGGTCTGTTTGCCAACTGCTACATATCGTAATTCCCTTAATTATGATGGGTTAGTAGTGAAGGGAACAATTTTGGAAATAGACGCTAATATCTGATGTGGGTTATTTAAATATAATTTTACTAACTTGAAACTTTTCGTGTGGATCTTATTGATATTGTTTTTACAAAACTTGACTGCCCAATTAATTCCTTGAGTTCTCATTTTAGGTAATTTTTAAATGTAATCGACGCTTTCTTAAAATTATGACCTCAAGTTTCACACGCAAGAGCATTGAAACTATTTCAACAAAGAAAGTTACTTTATATAAATAGCATTATAATATTAAATATTGTGTTAAAGATTTGTTTTGTTATTAGTCGCTTATGTGGAGCAAGAAAATAGGTTTTTTCTTCTTGCAAGTGACTACACGTAATTATTTTAGTATTTAAAGTTTTTATTCATTAATTATTATTCATATTTTTTTTGGTTGTTTTGATGTTGTGATGCAGCCGCATATTGCATTGCAGCTTGCAGCAACAACATCAACATCATCCAAAAAGTTCGCAAAAAGTAATTAATATTTAATATTATAAGCCAAAAAAAAATGACCATCTGTGATTAAGCAAAGTTCAATGTGCATTATGATTTTACCTTTTTGATTTCGTGGAGGTAAAACTACAACTATGAATATATATACTGGGAGTAACTGGGTATCCACGACCATTACAATTTACGTTATAATATTATTTTTACTTGTGTAGACAACCATTCATTTCTTGATTTTACTCCGGGGTAAAGTACAATTCTTATGGTTAGGACGATATATTATATAATTATCATAAATATACATAAAACACATCAAGTTATTAAATATTTAGTCGTTTTTAATATTATTACAATTATGATTATTACATTTAATTTTTCCAATTTTCAGTGATGACTTTTGATAATTCTTAATTCCTTCACTTGTATTTTTTGTCCATGAGCGCTTTTTTCTCCAATCTTTGTTCTCTGTTTACTGTACATAATGTTGTTCGCTATAAAAGTAGGATTTTCATTTTTCATATTCATATTATTTCATAAATATCGTTCCTGAGTTCATACCCTCAAAGTATATTATATATTTTTTCTATTTTGTATAAATTAGTGACATGGAGATTTTTGGTATTCTTCTATACTCTTGTCTTGCAACCGTTCAATCATCCTTTTTTCATTTTGAGTAATGAATCATTAACCTCGAGTCAGTCAAATTAACTAAACTTGTTATTTGATTATTATTAGGTATTACATTTAAAAAATTAATAATATGCTTACAAATTAAGATTAATAGTCGTAACTTTTAGCTTAATTACCCTTTCCAAAGTCTGAAATGAATCCTAAGGTTTATTTCTAAACAACAAAAATTTACTTATATAAACTAAGTACGTGTGTACACTCACTCAAAAACCTTTTTTTATAGGATTAGGAACAACGTGCATACCTATATCCATCATCACTATTATTATTAATTATAAAATTCTACTTTAAGTCTAGTCTTTTACCACCTTAACACATCGCAATTTAATATTAATATTATGGTTATCATTTTAGCATGATTAAAAATTCTAGTGTTTTACGTCGTTCGTTCAAAGTCTTGCATTTTTTGAAAATGTTTTTCCTCGTTGATTGTCATTATCATGGTAAAGATACCCTGATAGTGAACGTATAGGTAGAGATGAATTTACGAATTAATTCAGATATACGCAATCATTGACTCTCATGCTCGTTAGTTGTGAGGGAGAATATTTTAAATTTATTATTATTATTATTATTGTTAATAGCAATTTGATAGAATACCAAGTCATGATTTTTAAAAGTTATAATAATAATATAAGCCAGCCAGTCAGTACATTCACAAAGCATTTGATAATGAAGTAATAATTATTTTAAATCACAATTTTTAATAGTGGAAATGAGTTCAGGATTTTTTTAGTGTGATAATAAATTACCAACATACATTGTGTTATGTTCTGTGTAATTCGTATTTTTGTTGATGATGGATGATGTATGTACACGGTGGATTGAATTTTGGCGTGAAGGCAGGTATAAATAGATGTATTGGGTGGGGGTATTCCGACTCTGGACAGGCATAGTCGAATCACTATTGGACGCAACAGTAATAAGTTAGTTCATTTTAGGTTTGGGGGAACAAAATATGTATCAACTTTTACGGGATTGTCGTCTCATGTCTAGAATTTCAATAGTTTGAGATTTTTTTTTCGTTATTTGTAGAAATGAGAACAGAGAAATTCGAACGGATGGTTGTTAAGTGGTTAAGGAACAAAAATGGAAAGAAATTTTTTAATGAAAATGACTTTTTTTAAAGTACAAAAAATGCTCCTTGAATGCTTGCTTGTGTTGTGTAAAAGTGGGTTTCCTTCGTTCAATCAAGAGTGCATTGTGTGCATGCTACTATTCCGTTTAGGCCCCGACTTTAAAATTTTTGAGATTTTTGGTAAGAATGTGGAATAGTATCTCATATGCATATGGGTTGTTCCGTCCGTCGACGTGTGTGTATGCATCTTTGATGATGGTTATTATGAGAGTGTGTGTATGAAAAGCGACGACAGAAAAATCTATGCAAAGGGAGAAAAAGAGAGACGGATATTATTAATAATAATAATAATTATTGTAAAGCTGAAAATGCCCAAAAGTACATAAAATAATATATACCTATACAACTACAACTGAGATAACTTGTGCGTCTGTATGTGCATATATACACAAACCAAACAAACAAAAAAATATCGTGTGATCGAGAGAGTCATCTCAATAATTAAATCTAGTCTAGCTCATTGTTTGTTCTTTTGCGTGTGATAGGAATTAGAAAATATTACAACCTGACAACAGCTCCCTATTGGTTTCCCCATCTGCTTAGTTAGTACCATTGATCAGCAGAGTTAGTCGTTTTTTTTATGAGGCAACTGTACTCAATTATACATACTTGCTATCTTTCCTCCCCTCAGAAAGACACTTTGGCTTCTTTCTGACGTGATATCGTCTTTACTACAGCTTCGGGACGGGGAAGGAATGCATCTTCATTTCTTTCTTTTTCCACCTGAACTACACGAGTATGCTTGAGTACTGCAGTGTTGCTTTGATAAAACTTTGCTCTTTGAAATTACCCATTTAAATGCAATCAAATCTTCCTGTAAGACTCATTATTTTAGCTTATTTATTTAAAATTTTGTCATTCGTTCGTACTGAGAACTGACAGCAACCAGAAGCTGGAATTTATTATTAGCAGTAACAGTAGCCATGCCATGAGTCAGGTTACAGAGAGTTACTTACACACATGTACAAAATCTGTGAATTCAGATTGTGGTACTACGTGCGTTTTTGTTTTTGTTGGAATCAGGTGCGTTTTATTTTTAGCTACTCTGAGTGTAGTGTTTTATTTAATCCTTAAATTATGTTGTGTCTTAGTAGAGATGTTAATCAATTTGGGCTGGAGTACTACTTCATGAGTAGATGCATATTTCGAAAGTCATATATTTATCGAAATATTGTTTCTGTGTCTGAGTTGAGTCGTGCTGGGCGTGGGTAGGTATTCGATTTGAATTCGAATCAACTTGAAAGAAAAACTAAGGAAAAGAATTGTGTTGTTAAGGTAGCCTTGTAGTGTGTAGGAGCGGCGATAATGATGGTGATGAGGATATCATTGTTGCATAAATTTGGCTTGGTGTGATTCTCATTGAATAGGAGACTTTGAATTTCGGACTGTTGAATATGTGGTAATCGCTTCTTGACTGTTGGGCTCTATAAGAATGTACAATTAGTTAAACCCGAACCGTGGCAAGATGTGCATAGCTCTGTATAATAATTCCCCAAAACGATATTGTTAAAAAAGACTGCATTTTTGTACGGTTTGGAGAATTGGAAAATTTTTATTGCTAGAGTGCAGTGAAGCGATCATTAGTGTTAGGATTGCGTTTAGGCTTATGTCTCATTACTCTTACAATTAGAAATACCTGTTCATTCATATCCCTCCTTTTTTTTTAAAGTAAGTTGTGGTTGCTTTTACGTTAGTTTGTCTTCTTGACTTTAAAAATTCCCTATAGACTGAGGTTAACGAAAATTGCATTTTTGATTTTTTTCTTCATCGGTACAGAAATAAATCCGTCGGTAGGCTTACTTTTACCAGGAGATTCCGTCTACCTTAATACAGAGGTGATTAAACCGACTATAGTTACAAATTATTCTTATAACAATAATAAAATTACTATGCGGACCAAGTAGGAATCACTGAAGATTACGAATTCGAGTAACTTGATGGACGCGAATTTCTGGCTTACATTTGCCTAATGATAGGTTTTCACCAGCGTTGCTTATTGGGCAGCGTTTAGGATTCAAAATATTCCAGCAGGGGTGTATGTAGTTTTAAAGTTGCCCATTTCAGCAACGTTAAAAACAATTACACCTCGGATGGAATATTTTGAAATCCTAAATAGTGCCGAATAAAATACGGTAGTGAAAAACTATCATTAAAAAAATATAAACAATAAATTCGTTTCCATCAAGAAATAAGCGGTTAATTACTCTAATTCTTAATCTGAAATAATTAACTGTACGATCTTGAGACCGGTTCTATAATAAAATGGATACAAAACAAATTGAAGTACATATATATACATACTAGTTTTACACAACCAACTACTACTACTACTACTACAATCTAGGATTCAAAATGGATAGACATATTAAAAAGTAAATAATATCCTTCGACGTTCAATACATATATATATATTTATATATGAGTAATAATAATTAATGACAATTGCAAGTTTAGTAAAGGACATATATAGTAAAACAATGATAAGTGAATTACATAATCCGAAGCAAATAATTCTACACTACAAAAGTATAAAAATAATGTACAACTTTTATGGCTAATGGAAAAAAAAGGTAAAGGTTATAAAAAAAAAGGTAAATAACTCATGTCATGTCACGTATCTCTTTCAGAAAAATGCCTAGATTTTGCAGAAGCCTCTCACACAGACACACACACACACATCAAATTCTCAATTGTCACGATGCAACGTAAATTATTTTTAAGATTTGTAAACGCAAAAAGAAAAGAAAGAAAGAAAGAAAAAGAAAAAACTACTACCAAGCAAACTTATAGGTTTTATGTTAATGTTTAAGAATGTTTTTATTTTGTAAAAATTTACTGTAATTTGAAGGAAGAAAGTAATGGGCTTGAATTTTTAAGTTTTATTTTAGCTTTTACAAAATAACAACTACTCGAGAAAAAAATTTATATATACGATACCTACCTACCTACCTACCTACCTA
>JAQFZC010000614.1:0-45240 GCA_034695205.1 Dicyrtoma fusca | reverse complement strand
TTGGTGAGAGCCACGGTGAACAACGTGAGAGAAACACTGAGTGTACCCCGGAGTTATGACACGAATTATACCCCATAGAAATTAACCTTATGCCCATTCTCATAAGTATTGCACTAGTTTCTATATCTGCTTTTGTTTTTTTATGTACACATTAGTGGTGTATATTCCGTTTTTTTTGTATGAACGAGATAATTCAGTGTAAGTTAAGCTACAGAGGTGGATTACCAGTTGTAATGAATTACTTTTATTTGGAAGCCGAATGAAGAGGATTGTTACACCAAAACAATAGTCAAGCATCGGATTTAACAAATAATATTACAATTTTTAATATATTTAGAAAAACGATTTTTTATTCTTTCGTAGATTTTGCTCCTATGTATCTAAAGACACAACCTTTCACCTTTCCAGGATTTGGCTCTTGAAAATATAATTCCTATGGATGTAATTTTTAAGGGCCTAGTTATTGAAGTTGCAGTCTTTCAAAGAGATTACCCACCTTTCGAAGAATTGGCGTTGGAGGATTATCATCGAAAGTATAACTTCAACGCACTTACAGTGAACGAACGATACATGAACGAAATACTTCATTTTGCAAGCATACATAAGTGCGGGTTTTGGTGTTTGGTGGTTGATGCTCATTATATAGTTGGTTTGAAGTTACCAAGCATCGGCATATCATTCTCTCAATTTCCTTGTTTGATTCCGACCTTCGATGTGACACACTCATTGTCCATGTGTATGGCTATTTGTTTTCTGTTCGGATACTGTTTGCTCTTTTCACTCTGCCCATGACTACAATTGTGATTGTTCCTGGATGGATGTGATCGTGATGACTTGTTTTGAATATTTCAAAGTGAGTCGCACATTTAAATTGAATATGTTCGGGACCCCCCTCGCTGCGTCCAATGTATATTTCAATTCCAAGTAGCCAAGTGTGCTGGGAGAGATTTCAATGGAACGCTTTGAGGTGCAAGGGTAGGTTGGATTCCTAATGTTGGTAATGTCTCTCCAATTCGAGGTCTGATTCCGCTTCCATTCAGCACCAAAGTCCAGTGTGATGAAAGGATGAAAGTGAACATATATTAGGACGCTGACTGAGAAGAAGAAAATCGAGTAGAAGGGATGGGAATGAAGAGTGCTTGGGTCTACGTTGGAAGCAGCGTAGGGAAATTGCATAGACTAAAACATCCTGTGGAGCAACATCCAATCATAATCTAATTCCACAGGGCTATTTTCAAGACTCCATACGCCATGTTCTATATGTATTTATATTCACCAAGACATACTCATGTAATTGTTTTACTGGATGTTTCCGGGAAAAAAGCTATAGACAACAGTAACGTCGGGCCATTGTCAACCAGGGCAATGGGAAAATACTTAAAATAGAAAGTGGAGAAGAATGAAAAAAGCAAAAGTCAAGTAAGCCTACGCAAAAACAAGTATACACTAAAAGTATCCAAAGGCTTTTCCACTCTCTTCTCCAGGATTGATTCAATGGAGTGTATGCACCTCATCTCATACTTGATAGTGTAGTGAAATGGAGGTAGTGGACGAATACTATGCTATTGCATACCCTATAGATCTTGATGTGTTTCGATGCACATGCATTACGCCTTCTGACTCCAACTACCATTAAAACCAGTGTCTATACCATCCCCGATTCGCATGCACCGCAGACCTACGTGGACAGAAATAGTAGCTAAGGCTCCGTCGCCTCGCTCCTGCCTCTCACTACTTTCCTCTACCTTTACATTGGCCTGGGTGAAAGGAGTGCTGGTGAGATAGATTGAAGCGTCCTACTTGTAATATGATTGGTAGATGTAGACGAAAGGGCTATATATTTATAGGTTTATCGATGTACGCTTTGGTATATGGTGATGTTCACATGGAGCTGACGTAATATTAGACGTAGTTAGCTCCAAGATCCATGTTACCTCAAGAACCCACGATGCTATTTAGGGAAAGGAGAAAAAAGGGAGTAAAGGTAGACTGAAATGTGGATAGAATATTTGTACAAGATTGCAATTCCAAGAAAAATACAAGGCATTAAGGGAAGGGGGAAACTGTGTAATATATTGATGAAAGAGAGAGAGAGAGAGAGACGGAGGCTGAGAGAGAAAGAAGGATGGGGAAAAGTGAAGTTGTGGTTGAGACGGGAGAAAGCAAAAGAAGCTGATGTCGACAGACGGTGAAGGTGGAGAGAAGAGCAGAGAAAAAAAAAGGTTACGAAGGAACTAAAATGTGATAATCTCAACATCCGATTCTGAAGCTTCATCGTGTGCGATATGCTAGGAAGCACGGGAATCCATTGGCCGTGTATATCAACTTGCCCCCGGCACTATCCATATTCCCACATCCTTCGACTTTTTATTCTCTTCCTCCAGGCACCTCCAGGAAGTCAGATAAAACTACTTTCCCCTGTCTCTCTCTCTCCCTCTCTTACTCATCTCTCTGTATTTCACACTCCAACTCCAACAGCTCTTCCTCCACCAGTCGTACGTGTAGCAGCGAAGTCAGCTCAAGTGATACAGGCATGCTGACAACTGAACATGAGATGAGAATAGTGAACAGAGACAGTCTATGTAAAGTGGCAATGCGTTCCGTAGTACGTACATAGCACTATCCTGCAATACATATAGCGTAGCACTCTTCAACCCAAATTACATCAAAAGCAAGAGTTACGTGGCTACATGTATTTTTCCCACCTACTTGTAGTCAAGTGCAGAAGGAACGATGCACTTCCTTCGGTGGCACTGTGGCGTTGACTAATAATTCGGTGTGAATGTAGCGGACAGGAATATGAGCAAGGTGAATGTGATGGAAGCGATTAGTTCAACTTGCCATCTAAATTAGCTTAGCACTAAACACAAATCAAGTAGACCTATATGTGGATGACTCATGGAATGGTCATACTTACCAAGTTACTACCTACACTATCCATAAAGCACCCAACATCATCCAGGCATTCATGTGTTCAAACGATTAAGCTACATTTTCCAGCCATCCCGTACATTACCTCCCAACTTATGTCTAAGCATATCCGCTCATTTATGTAACCCAATCACCGCACTGACCGCCTCCGTCCGCGTACATGTACACTCGCTCTCTCCATCCACTGACAGCACAAAAAATCCAGCCTACCCTTTTCCCGTTGCAGTAAGTCAACTTCCTCGAAAATAAAACCGAGGTATCAGCATTGAGGCTTTCAACTCCCTCCATATCCGTAGTCATATCCATCTTCCACAAATAATGTAAACAAATGCTAAATGATTCGTAAATGATGCGGAAGTGCGATATATTTAATCTAGAGTGCTTCCCCTCTTGTTCGTGAATTGATGGGTAACGATATTTCAATATTTATTCCAAGTTTACCATCAACTTGTAAATCTTATATTAGTAGCATAATCATAATTAAAACCTCAGTTCAAATAAAAATATTTGGACAGCATGCCAAATATCTGAACTAAAAGAATCTTTTGGATGAAGAAGACACTTTGTATCTAATAGAAAAAATAGTATACTGCCAATAAATCTTTAGTCAGCAGAAATAGTTTAATTTTGTTGTCATTTCTGAGAGAGAAAGACGAACTTTATTGCAACAAAACAAAGCTGACACTGTCCTCCAACGAGGGTAGCCCGACGGACTCAGTATACGTTTCATAATTTGGTTTTTTACAGTATTTTATATAATTTATATAATTAATTTAAAGTAGTGGAAATGTCTATGTTATCTCCTAGTTGGTTTCCTTATATGTGTATTAAATGGTATTCTTATGTAGGGGCTATGCTAGAGGAATCATTCCAGCATTTTTCAAAAATTTTGTAATTAAATTCAATTTACTATCTATAAACCTACTACTCTTGTTGAAAGTGTGATGTTGTATGCCATAAGAGAATATTTTGAGATATATAATTATCATATTGTAGTTAAAGAGTGTAGTCTATAATATAAGTAAGTATTTTGCTATATACTGACTTGAGTCAGTTTCGCCATCGAAGTTGTGCAACAGTGGCTTAGAAAAAGATGTGTCTCTCAGCATCGATCATGAAAATACAAGATTTAAGCAAACACGGGATCGCCACATCACTTTAAAGTGCAAGAAACATTCATACTGACGAAGATCTGAACAGGACTGTTGAGCAAGTGAGCAATTATTACTTGCACCTAACCAAAACAGTTGGACATAGTTTTCGGGACAATTTTGATAGTACTGGTATTTTAAAAGAAAAGTTTCATACTGTCACTCGGGTTCTACTTCTCTCACGAACAAGGTTTATTTACTTTCCGGGAAAAGGGAACGACAAAAGATGAGGTATGCACATTTTAATAATTAGCTAGAATCACTAAAAGCTGCCCCAAGTATAAATTGTATGCCGTTGCATTTAACATTGCACAAATATTTATCTTTTAGTGGAATTAATTAGACGTTTCTGTTTTAAAATGTCATTACGGCAAACGCTTATGAACTTTTTCTGTGTCACGGCAATTAAACATTACTCAAATAACTATATATTACTTGCACACTAATAAAACTGATGTCGTTACCGCAACAAGCATGAGCTCAACTGTAGTATTCAAGTAGAGAAGCAATGGTCCTGCTAGATTATGCACAATCTAAATAATAAGAACCGTATGAAAAGTGTTGATACTTAGGTTCTCTAAAAATACACTCGCTTTGCAGAGCTGCCAGAGTTGTTAGTCAACCAAACGATCCACAATTTTTCAGAACCGGTTATCACGCTGTTAAGAACAGTCCAAGCACAAACCAGTTAAAGACGAAAACGTTAAGCTAAACAAAAAAATACCTCGTGAGCGACGGTCTGTAATTGAATCTTATCTTGTTATTATCAGGTTTTTGACCTTCAATAAAGTGTCTTTGTTGAATTATGAGTATGCGACCTGAGTGACGTCAGAAGACTAAGAAGAGTTTTGTGGTCTTTATGGTTAGTTAGGTACGAAAAGGTAGAAACGGATCACATGTTCCGGTCGCATAAGTTATTTTTCCCGTCTTTATTATTTACGTACATATAACAAGGCAACTGTGATTAGGCAATTTTATTTTAGGAGCACTATGCAAAATTATGCAACTTTTAGCTACAATTATGCATTTTATGCGGTTTTATGGCTCAAATTTATTTATTTTAAAAGCATGATACTGTGTTATTAGGCCATTTAACGCAAAAATCGGTGGAGCATGAGGTTATAAATCCTTTTCTCTACCGCTAAAAATTAACAACAAGTTCGCTCTTTAATAACTAAAAAAGTTTTAATTAAAGTCTGCTCTGGGACGTGAATAGGCCGCAGACATTTTTTAAAAGCAGACAATTTAAAAATCCGTAAATAATATAATTTAAGGATTTTTAAGCATGTATCTTATTTTAGCCAAAAATACAAAATGCAAATGCTTATTTCAACAAAATACATTTTTGAAATGTGTTATGCATTTTATGCTATCCGTGCAAATTAACAAACTTTTGCAGGAACCTTGCTATGCAGGTACATCATTTTTTGCAAGACGGTTACCTTAGGGATTATCATCTGCGTTACTCCAAATCAATACAAGCCATGCCCATAAAATTCTAAAAAATTAAGTTTTAGAGAATCTGCTTTTGCTTTAGCTACTAGCTTGGCTTCAGCATGCTCGGAAAAAATGTATGCAAGCTTTTTTCTTTTAATAACAATTATCTACTGCAAGATTTTCCAAATGGTTCCGACTGCTCCCCGCCCCTGGTGTAGGCAGGGGTAGGGAATTTCATTTAAAAATAAGCGTACAATGCGATACTACTACCATTTTATTATATTTTCTTTTGTCGACGAAAATCGTAACGAGACATCAAATTAGGAGACCACGATGAAATTTTAGTGTTTAGGTTAACAAAAAATGTTTCGGTTCATGCACCAAAATTTGCAAATCAGGATGCGGAGAATTTATCGTTTACTTATTTGGATTCTTACATTCACAGCAAAATTCAATCTCATTCAGTTTTTCTCCCAGCAGCAGTAGCAGAAGCAGAATCGTTTTCCATCACATCTAAATCAAAATATAAATAAGCCCTCCACTTACAAATTGGGAGGCATCTGGCCAATCTCATCTACTGCCGTTTCTAAAACTTGCCATAAGAATCCATCGAAAGGGATACAATCAGTTATTTTAAAAAACAAATTGATTCAGTCACTACTAGCTTGACCATGACCAATGATTATTTATTAGACCGAGGATAGGTATTCAGGATCGATTTGGATATTGAAAGCTGATGTGAAAAAAATTATTTATAGCTTAGCAGATGCTACTCAGTAAAATGTAAGTAATAAAAGAAAATACTCTGCACTGAAGTATTTCACGGAAAGAACTGTGATGGAAACCAGTGGCGTTAGTTGAGAAAGAAGAGCAATTCGAAGTTATTTAAGATTATATGAGAGATTGGATTAATTAATTAATTCAAAGGGACAGTTTCGGGTTTCGTTGGTCGTACTTATATGTCAGTTTCGACTAATGAGCTTAGAGAAGCTGGCAGTGGGCCAGCATATATCATCATTTCTCGTAATTTTCAACGTCACCCTACGTCACTCCTTGTCCATTTAAATTTTGACGTGACTTCCAAAAAAAGTCGTAACCCTTTTTTTAAAGGTAAAGGTTTTACTTCCGTGGATTTCGGGAAATAGGTTTAAAAATTGGAAACTAAAGGGAAAGCAAGAGCTAGTAATAATAGGCGAACCGTCGCTGTTGCTGTGATAAAAGTTGTGAGTTGTTTGCTTGAAGCCTGCAGTGTTATATTAGCCGACAGCTAGTCGATAAGGGGCCGTCCTTAAATTACGAGTCAAAAGCCAGGAGGGTGGGTGTGAGTAAAAAACTGATATTTACATTGCATTTATACAACATGAAGGGTGAGGGGCGACGGGTTCTTTTACAGAAAGTGACAAGTAATTAAACGGCAGACCCTAAGTCGATAAGTGGATGCATACAAGGGCAGCATGGTCAAAATTTCGTCCCAGGTCCCTAACGTGCAAAAGAGTGAAACCTCAATTGCTTCTTGTGTTGCATCGGAGGTGTAGCTGCAGTCGGACTTTGATATGAATACATATATGTACAAATGCCCTCCCTGACTGAGGTGGCCTTGGCTACTAAGGTTGTTTTGGTTATGGCTGTGCTCTTGATTCCAGTGGGATCAGGGGGAATGCAATCAGAGACCAGTCAGAGTTTTTCTCATTATTTCTACATTCACTTAATAATCCCTTCTCTCCCACGCTCCATCAATTTTTAATTAGTGACTCGCTTCTGCCACCTATTTCATAATGACCATCGGGCCATAAAGTAAATTATATCGCTTTCTCTACTCCCGGCCTCCTTTCACCGTGTCGACAAAACAATGTGAGTTGAGCCCATCTTGGAGTCTGTATATGTGATTGTGCTCTCCTATGCTCCACCAAACATTCTTTTATCTATCCCCGTCCCGGTCTCGGTGCGTATTTGTGTCTCGGGGAAGAAAGTGAGAGTGTATGTGTGTGCATAATGGGAGGCAGTGTACCTATTACCACTCACTGGCCTTTTCTTAATGAGCTTTCCCGGAGTAGGAGCGAGTAGTACTGGAAGCACGTGCACTTGGGTATAACAAGGCGACTGCTGGTAATTCTCTTAACGAGGCTAGTGTGTACGGTTACTCGTCTCTCCCTCTGCAGCTACTGGTTGTTCTTGGGAGTGTGTTGTGAGTGTGAATGGGTGGATGTGGTGTGCGGGTTATAAGAGGAGAAAGTACTTCGTCGGCCGTTTGGAGAAGACAAGGGACAAAGTGCGGCGTTTCCTGGTAGCCCAGCTACTATAAACACATTGACGACTCCCTAGTACATGCCATCAGCTCGCCAACTCCTTGCCAAATCATTATCATTGAGCATGTTTAACTTTTTAATCTCCCATACTAGCTAATTGGAAATTCTTGTTATTCAGACTCCCCTTTAATTCCATGAAGACGACTTTTCTTGAAACTTTAACTAACCTATGTAAGCGTATGTCCATTCACATCTTAACTTCACATCTCCTGTAATGCACAACCTTCACTTTAACTCTCACTATCACTTTATCCCTTCATACACATCACCATTAGTATGTCAATGGGTCTCATAAAGCCCAGCCGCATGCCCATGCTGCACCATTCCTACAAGTCCTTTGTAGAAAATTCTCTTTTACGTTTTCATTGATCTAGATCAGGCCACACATGTGATGTTCGCGTGTGTGAAGAGACTCTCACGATTAGTTAGGCCTGGACTTTTTATCAAAATAAATACGTCAGAAGTGGGACTGAGGAGGCGGTGGGTCGGATAGATAGAGATAGGTGGCATAGTACACTGACTGAATAGGAACTGACCTAATCAGAATCAGATTTGGAGAAAGTGAAAATGTTCATAGAAAATAGATTTTACACTTTCATCCATGGATAATAGCAGTGGGAATGAAAAGAATGAAGAAGAAGAACAAGTCGGTTCCTGATATTCTTCCCTCGGCGTCATCACATGGGAAAAAGGAAGCCACAGCTACGTTTTTCCACTTAAATTCTTTTCCTCTTCCTCTTCCTAGAGATGTTCTATATTGCAAAATGACTAAGGTTATATTCATGTAGACGTAATATAATAATACCTGGCAGTCAGCACTTACCTCTACTATAAATATGAAGTTAGAAGGGAGGCAAGGGGAAATGTGGAGAAGAAAGGAAGGAGAAGGGAAAACGTGGAAAGGAAAAGTAAGAGAAGAAGAAGACGAGCATGACACGAGAGTCTCCAGTCAGCACGTACAATCTGCAATGCCTTCCCTTCTCCAAAGCAATTCCAATCCTTAGGCCGACAAGTTTAGGACAGAAAAAAACATGGAGAGCCAGGAGATACATCTCTCGCTCAACTTTCATTACGTTACGTTACATTATATATCCGAGCCCATACTCACTTTTTTCCTTTCCCCATCCTTCTATTCTTTCCTATTAACTTCAATTTAGCCATGTACATTAGTTACCTATATGGGCTATACCCGGCAATACACACATTACATCGCTACACACGTTTATGCACGTGTGTGCGGTAAGATTCCCAAGAGTTATCATATCATCCTCCCCTTTACTCATGGACTCCAAGACGCATGCATACCTCCGTCGATTATATCTAGTTTTTTTTTATTTCCTCTACCCTTTATTATTTCTACTTACAATCTTTTTTGCACAGGGGACTCTTTCTCCATCGTTCGATTGTTGTTTGGACGGGGAAAAAGTCAAGTCGAGTCAAGAACCAATAGAAGGGGAGTGTAGTGAATGAGACGAGGAGAAAAGAGTAATCGGCTGAGGTGATCAGACTTGAAGATTGATAAATGATCATTGATGAAATCAATTGCAGATTGTACGGAGAAATCAAGTAGCAGGCGGAGTAGTGTGCAATATCGGGTCCTCCTGTGCTCCAAATCTAAACTTAGCTGGTAAACTTTCCATTTTCATTGCCGACTATCCACGTATGTACCTCTACATGTCCGTGCTCTCAGTCTCCCATCCCACAACCATCATGAAGCATGTAAAGTGTTTCTCGTTAGCCTTGTTCGCAAATGTGAAGTATGTAGGTTGGCTAGGAGAGCGTCGTTGGAGATTTCAACATTTTCGTCGTGACTTTTGTTCCAAGGGAAAAGCAGAGACGCCAGACAGAGAGCACAGTGCATAAGTGGATAGAATGAGAGAAGAAAAAAGAATTGTTGTTGTCGGCAACGACTACTGACTACTGACTAAAATTGGTTTACGTGAGTACTTGTGTGTACATATATATAATTACATAAATAAATGTATGGAGATATATCGGGCTGTGATACAACTTTAGGCTCCGACCGTTCTGTTGCTGCTTCCAAGAAAAAACCAAATAGCATGCATTGGCTTAATTTAGATAGAACGGAGTTTTGTATCTTCTCCCGTCGTCTGGCATGCATGGGGAGACAGAAAGTGTTCGGCTTGTATCTTTCCTCCGCCTAGCATTAGTTTTCTATTCAATCCTATGTATCCATCCTCTTTGTTTCTTAAGTATCATAACAACATTTATGTGACAACTTTTTAAGGCGGCAACTCAAGTCCTGTGTCTCATGTACAAAAGTAATATCCATCTATCGGTGGTACTACGTAGAAATAAAAGAAGGAGCGTCTAGAGCCACTATACATTTTTCTTTTTCTGTTCCCCCTCAATTTCGTCCCACCAACTAACTTGCGACCCTTTCATTCCTTCCTCTGCCTCCACACATATCTATTCATATCTTTCCCAATTCGCAAGGCTTCTTACGACCTGCTTTCTATTCTCCTTCATTGCATTTTCGTACTCATACTTCCCTCTAGTATTTTCTAATCAGGCTCCTTCTTATTTGTAGTTGTTCTGGACTGTTGAGAGAAAAGAAGAAAGTAGGATAAAGTTGGTGGTACAACTTTTGTTGGGTGGGATTGGATTTGTGTGACCTAAGACTA
Source organism: Dicyrtoma fusca (assembly GCA_034695205.1). Classification (NCBI taxonomy): domain Eukaryota; kingdom Metazoa; phylum Arthropoda; class Collembola; order Symphypleona; family Dicyrtomidae; genus Dicyrtoma; species Dicyrtoma fusca. Next base: position 34,770 of record JAQFZC010000614.1, on the reverse strand, counting down.
CAAGCTCAGCTTGTTCCTGTTTTTGTGAGTGAAATGGAAATTTTAGTGATTTACGTCAGCAAGGGAATGCATCAAAGACTAAATATGAGTGGAAGCGGAAGACAAAAAAGGAAGGGAAAGAAAATTAAATAGATGTAGCGCATCTACACTCAGCACCGTTTTATATGCAGTGTGTATAACTGCTTGTTACTAGTATATCTGGATGGTCGAAAAATTTGCAAATTGTAGGCTTTTAAAAGCAAAACCTGCCAAGTTTTAGATAATTTAAAAACAAAAATATTCTGTTTTCACAACAAATTTTGTGACAATGAAAGTACGCATAGGGCTAAGTTTACTTGGAAAGATAAATGTAGATGTCACAATTCACCACTTAAAGGACGCTGCTTTAATTTATCTTTTTGCTATGCCTATACAATCCGCTAGGAATTTTTCTCCCATCTCCCTAAAACTGATTTTCATATCTACCTTCATTTTCCACTTTCCCTCTTCACTTTGCCTTGCAAAATGCAGTCGACAGAAGGAAAAACAAAGTAGTTATGGGAGGGTTGAGGTACGATTTCAGCTGGAAGACTTGATTAGAAGTTGAAAGTAAAAGTTTTACTACGGAGCATGCCATTTCTCCTGCAAATTGTCTTTCCTAGTATTAACTTAAGAGGCAACAAATACTGACACGTGAGGACAAGATTGCTAGTTCTCCTTTTCTTGATCATATATCGTTCCTAAAATTTTCGTGTTCATGAAAACACCGAACGTGTGAGTGCTATACTGTCTTCGTGCATGTGACTCTTCATTTTCATTTCTGTCCGTTGTTCGACCTGAAAATGACTATGCTCACTGCATTTAGTTTTCATGTTTTGTCCGTGCAGACTCTTCTTTAGACTTCGCATTTGTTAAAGTACAATTATCATCAACTCTGAGACGAAGGAGGATTGACGCAGGCAAGCAACATAGAAATCTTAGTGAAAATCAGTGATGAAAAACATGTTTAAATTGGAGCTGTATGCATCTGCAAAGTTTCCTAGAGCTTAACTTTCAAGCAATAGAATAATGTTGAGAATCTAATTGTTTTAAAATAGTTGTTTTGTAAACTAGCAAATAGTGCATAGGGTATTATTGTGAGCAGGTAGCCACAGGTATTACAATTGATACAAAACGAGCTTTGTAATTGTATATGAGGAAGGAAAGGGGAACTACTTGTAAGGACGATTGCGTTAGCAAGACGATATTTGCGAAGATGCGAGTCTATCTGTAGGAGCATTCATCATTCCTTGCCTAGGTTTACGGTCTACTCATGGAAAGAATAAGGGGAAAGGAAAGTTGGATGACTGGCTATAGAGTCACACTTGTTCTTGCCTATTTTGTAATTGCGTTGGGAATTGGCTGATGCAAAGGAAACGTTGCACTCATAGTAGTATTGATTAGTCGACGAGCCTCCAGAACCCAGAAAGATAGAGAGAAAGCTGAAAGAAAGAGAGATGCTGGAGAAGTAAGTGGGAGAAGTTCAAGTGTTCCCATCCACAGGCAAATCCTCCACGTCCTGCCAACACTAAATTACCCGCTCCCGTCCTTCTGCAGTCAACTCCATCCTATATTTCCATCCTGTATTTGTCTGCGTATGCATAGCATCTACGCACTACACCTATACCTCTTCAATTGGGTCATCCTAACTCACTTTCATTCTTGCGCTTACACAAACAGCATCCACTTAACAGCGTAGCGGAGTAAATCCGTAGAATTTTTACCATGGGTATGTATACACGAGTAATTATACATATATGAATATCGTATAGATGCACACTTGACTTCTTATAATTATAACTCGCATCGCACTTCTTATACACACTACTGTTTAGCTAGCTACGGGTGCAAGTTTTGAATTTTTCTTATAACTCTCTATCAAAGCTCAACAACATCGAACCAAAATTTTCTTTGAGACTAAATCTTCAAGTAGAGAGACTGCATACATAAATACCAAGGAGAGTATTTCAGAATCCACATTAACTTTTCTTGACTTTTCCCTTGTCTCAATCCCATCCGTAGATCAATGTATCTTCAGCAAGATTTACTACGTCAAATTAGCCTAAAATAAAAATCACTACCGAAACTTACCCTTTTTCCTCCGGATAACAAGACAGGCTAACATACATAAATAGAAGGCCTACAAGTAGAAATAGGAAACAGCCCTAGAAACAGAGAAGGAAGGAAGAAAAAAGAGAAAACCACAATAGGTTTTAGACCTTAATAAATTCCACTATTTCACCCACGTTAATAACATCTAATAGAACATGAACACTCCTTTCGTGTCTCTCTTCGTGAAACCCAGCAGACTAAAAGTCAAAGTCACAATCGTTTAACTACAGGACAAATTACGCGCAATAAAGAAAATAAGAGTGACTGGAGCCCATTAAAAGTGTGACCCGTACATGCGACGAGTCTAGGATTCCTGTGTTAATTAATTTAGTGTACAAAGAACTTTTAAATCAAAATGAGAGAATTCATTGAACATGAAAAGGCAATTCAAAGGTTTTAATTTGGAGTAATTGATAATTTTTAATTAGTTTCATTAACCAACAATTCTCTCATTTCATTCCTTTCCACATTCAATTTTAATCACTCTAATGAAAATGAAGCACTACTTAGGATCATACATTTTACTTATCATCTACATATTTACCTCTCTTTCCTCCACGGCTTTCTGACATGGAGGATGAACGCAATACAGGAATACCATGCAACTACACGTACTTCTCTGACCGCCCAAATTATCTAGACACTGCAATTCGCTTTTGAAATGTGTCTCTGTCATCGTGGGATAGGCATGTAGGTGAAAAAAGCTAGTTAAAACACCTTGCAACGGACATGACAGAAGGAATGAGTTTCAACTGATGTGAATATACTAACATGTAGTAGGCATGAGTAGAAAGAGATAAGTTGAAGCATTTGGTTACCGTAGAGTGTGTGCAAGGGTGTAAAAAAGAATATAACATTTCCAAAAGGAAAAAATACTTGCAAAGAAACTAAAAAGTTATCTAAAGTTGAGAAGACTTATATAGAAAGTGGAAGGAAGAAAAGGTAAGGCCTTGGAAATAAAATAGTTTTTTCCTCAAAGAAACTTTCCGAGTAAATTGGGCAAGTGAAAGCGTGGAGGAGAAAGTGTAAGACTTAAAAGGTTACGAATTGAAAGCTATATGAGACTAGAATGCACTACGATGTCGTAATCTCATCCTAATGTTAGTTATACAATTGTGAGGGTCTCCAAGAATGTTCTGTAAAAGTAAAAGAGAAACCAAAGGAAACGAAATGAAAGAAAAGTAGTAACAGTAGGCCAAGCTGAGCCAAAAAAAAATAAAATTGACTATGCAATGAAGAGATTCTAGAATGACAAGTAGATTTATAGACTCCAACTCTTCTCTTGGGGACAAGTTGAGCGTACAAAAAGGTGATGCATTATAGCCAAATCTGTACTTCTTCTGATTCAATTTCAACGATTCTTGGACTTCTAATGCGTTTTACCTATACTTTGGAGAAAAAACAAAACACTGCGTGAAATAAGTATATCTAGGAATTTTCCTTTCACTTTGCTTTCTCTGTTATGGTTCATGGTTTTAGGGAAAGGAGATGAAAAATAATGCATCTTATTTCGACATGCTTGTATTTTTGGGTGTAACAGGGGAATGCAAAAGATAGGGTGAAAGTAAGAGAAATCACAATAAAATAATGTAAAAGCAATGTTTGAAAAGATCGAGTGAGTGTTGTTTGGATTGAAAGGGCTAAGAAACGACTGACCGCTCACTTGTCTTCCCATACCTAAGTGACTGTAAGTAGTCAACAACTTTCAATCCACTTTTTCCTGGAATCCTTCCTCCAAAAGCTGGGTTACAAAAACTGGTAAAATATACATACATGTATACCAAGTGCATACGCTTTCCTCTCTCGCATACCCACATGTAACTCCCTTTGCCTACGCAATTCACTCAAAATGACGTGCATTAAATCCAAAAGTATTTCGGTAGATGCATATTCAGTGAGATTGTAGGCACAATGTTCAGTAACGGGCAAAATCTATCTGTGTTGGATTTGAACAGAGAAGTGAAGAAAGTAATGTGTGGGGGAAAGTGTGTGTTGATATTAGATAAAAGAAGGTAAACAGACACATGGCTACATCTAAAGTAGTAGTGGAAAATACAGTTGATATGATGCATCCCTATTTGCTTTCCATATCGTTTGCTTCCTGTATGTGTTGAATGAAGTTGTTCTTCAAGGATGGAAGTAGAAAGAGAAAAAGTCCTGTAGAAGTCGTTGAGTGCATAGAATCTATCTAATATCTCAATGCGGGAATGTGAGGATGGATGCATGGAGGATGCAAAAGAAAACAGAAAGAAGGAAAAAGCAAGTAAAAACGTTGACACATGCAAAAAGTTTGTTGCGTTCAACAAGGCAGGATTTTGGAAAAGGTTCTCTCCTCCCCCTTCACCTAATCTGCGGGGATTTGAAAAGTTTTAAAACTTACAAAATGGACCACTACCACCATCCTAATACTCGGAACACACACCCTTATATACGTATGCTCCTTTATTTCCACCATCTCTCCACCATCGCAATACTTCTTTTCACTTTCTGTAAGGCTGTACCTTACTTTTATTACTCCTACTATTCTCATCTTTATCCTCTTTTCCCATCAATTTTTTGGAACAATTGCATTTCAGCCAAACAACTTCTCCTTCTACTCAACTAACCAACCAACACCATGAAAAGGCGACAACCTACGCATTCCAATTCTCGTCCGTAGAGCTCGCAACTTGGACAACGGAAACCCGAAAACGGGAAAATGTAGAGACCAAGGAGGTAGCAAAGGCAAAAAACACAAAAAAGCAGCATATTTTCTAATTTTTCTAACGTTTTGTTTTTAAAAAGTAAATAACGGTTATTTAGAAGGAGAAAGGATCTTTGGTTAAAGTCCTTTGTAATTTTTATCCACGTGGACAAAAATAAATGGGAAAAAGTAGCAATGACTCATGAAATATGTTAGAACGTGATGAGAATCTTGGGAGAAGGAGGACGACCTCTGTTTCTATTGTCATCCTATCTGGAAGTAGAGTGGCGGCAGGTAAGTTAGTTGAGCGCGATAGGGAGTGGAAAGGAGGCACAGACTCCATTGGGAAAGGATACGTTTTCACGGACGAACTAAAATGAGAAAGCAGAAAAAAGAAGAACGACTTTGAGAACCTTTTTTCCATCCAAATGTCTAATGAACCATGAGACTAGATCAAGTTGAACAAGCAACAAATATATTATTGTCTTTGTCTCTTAGCTACCACAACCTTCATTCACTCGCAGTCACAACTCGTTCTTGCTACTCAATCTAGCGTCTGCTATACTTTCTATTTAACTCCATACACTCGTATCTTTTATACGTACTTTCCTATTTCCCCATGCTACCTGTACTTTCGTTCTTCGTCCGGCTTAAATGGCTGAATAGCTAGCCCTTCTGTAACGTCCCGAGACTTACACACAAACTATTTCAGACTTTTATACCATGCCATTGTCTTCGTGTTCATCGACTTGTATACGCTGAAAGTGTGTACATAAGTCACTGTTGTGCTCAAGTTGCAAACTATAACACCATATGACCTTATGTACCTTTCTCATTACCATCGTTGTTGACGTGCAAGTTTATTTTTGTTGTTTTTTAACAAAATGGTGTTGTGATTCACTTATCATGGTTCATTAGATTCAGGAAACTAACTCATTCGAACTTCATACCCACGCATAAATTTTCCAACTAATTATTGTGTTAGTTCTATATAATTCAAAAACAAACCAATTTTTATATTACTATAATGCAATGATGACATTCAGCTTCAAAACTAAAAACGATGGGTTTTCTCTGAATTTTGTACAAAATATTAACAGCCTTTTGCTTGTGTTTTCTTTTGCTATATTTCATACTGAAAATCCCTACCACTTTGTACGGCAACTGCGTGCATTCCTTTGACGGCGGAGGGCAACAATAGTAAAATTTCGTGGTTACGTTAGGCTGGAGACTATAGTTTTGCTTTATGCTTTTTAACCAGCTTCGAGTGAAGAATGTCATCTATTGATGTATAGCACAATGTTGGACTAGATTTTTTGGCTAAAAAACCATCAGTTATATATTAATGATTACAAGGCCACAAAGATTCATGCGAGATTCTCTAAACGCCATGAATCGATAGTCATACAATCTTCTGTAGCGATATCTAGCGAAGGCAGTACTGCAGCTACAAATAATATGTTGTCGAGCAGCATAAGCCATGCTTGCTATTACTAGTGTTGTGCCTGCAAAAATCAAGCTGGCAAAAAGTGGGCCACCAAACGAAGTTTTTCCAAATTTTTGTTTTTATCACAGGGTATTTTTACAGAGAAGGAAAATTATTATCGACTAGCATTTATCGCTATCAAATTAAAATGTGTATCAATAAATTCGGTTTTAGAAACTTGGCTGATCTGAGTGAATTAATTAATGTGATTTATGAAGCTTCTACAAGAAATGCGCATCTTGTGGCACCTTTGTCACAGGTGGATATCCTTTTATCTGCACTGTAGTAATGGTAACGAAGTTGTAAAGGTTTCTCCTATTATATAGATGATAGATAAACTAGGATTTGAGGCCGAAAACTGCAAAAGTGAGAAATTGAGAAATTTATTTGGGCATTCAAAATTATGTGTATGTAAAAATTATCCCAAGCCTCCAGTAACCAGGGCAAGTGCTGGAGCCCTGTCGTCCCTTACAGGAAACGGAGGTGTGCAAAGTTGGTATACTAGAAGTTAAAACTTTCCCCACAACTCTTCTCATTGTACATTTATAACTACAGGGCTATGAGCAGGAAGTATCTGATGAGATTCTAAAATTCTCAGCATGTGTAGTTACCGTAGTTGATGGTAAGCTTGGGGGAAAGTACTAGCGGGAAGGAATTTTAAAAGTTTAGAGAAGAATGTAGTTGGCTTGTGTGGAAAATTACATTCAAGTGGTGTACTTCCTGCATCTGATCATATCTACCTTTGAGGCATAAAATTTAACTTTGAAGTTTGCCAGTATACATGGTCGAGGTACATATGTACGACCGAATACCTTGTAGATAAACGTTAGTTTTGGATTTCGGCCCTGGCAGAGAAATTTGAAGCAGACCAGAGCACAGCTTGTGACTGGAATTGACTGGTCAGGGCTGGAACCAGAGGTGATGTAGGAGGGTGGTAAATTTGGATTTGGGATTGAATGCTCACTGGTCCAGAAAACAAGCCGTATTTGGTCAGCGTCTGCAATGAGAATAGTTTGCTCAGTCAACGACGACGTCCACCTCGTAAGTATGTAAGAGTTTGTCACGCTAGATCTGCTACGTGCTGGACTTGCTTGAGGCTCCTGAGTTGGATTGCAACCGCTTCAGCTCTACCGCTGCACCACCTTGAGTGAACCCGGCAACACCAAATCACATCCTTGTATATCATTACTCATACAAAAGTACATCCAATTTTTTGTCTAAGCCTTTCAAAATTCTATACCATTTTCCCGTTGATTTACACGTCAGAACCACTTCTCCAAGCTCTCGTCCTCCTTCCCTCTACCTTAACAGCATGTGAAAAACAATCTCTAAAAATCCTTTAACCACTGCAAGGACTACTGTCGCTACCAACACAAACATGCTGAGCTTTACTTTCTCCTTTCAAATAAATCTTCATTCCAACAGGGAAAACAACTCTGCGGAGCTGAGTTCAGGGACTCTTCATCAATATTTTATGTGGATAATGCAAGAAATAAGCATGAAAAATGAAAATTAATATATCCATCGGGCATTATTTAAGTACTTTAGAGAGTGTGGAGTGTTCTTCGTTCCATGTTCTACTAGCCTCCTCTTACCTCTAGTCTTGCCATATAATTTGGTGGCTCACATCAGAAATAGAGATACAGACAAAAGAAAACTGAAAGTAATGCAGCGGCCTAGGAGCATAGGATCGGCGATGGCGACAGAAAGACAGAAACAGAAGAATGATGAAATTGTTATATGAAAAAGTAGAAAGTAGAAATCAAATGAAATCATATCAGAGTCCATCAATAAACTCAGATTTCGAGAGGCAGACAGTGTGAGTGAGTGTGAGCGGAATGTTTGGTGGTACAAAAGCGATAGTGAAGTCAACTCGGAACATCCAGCGACCCACATGATCGGGAAGCAGAAAGAAAAGCATGCAGACGAGACTAGATCGCGATCGGGTACGTACATCTATATATTATATTGTGAGGATGACTAGTTGACGTATGTAGTTGAGGTTTGTTGGGCAGGATTGATTGGAAGCGTGAGATTTGAACCGGTTATGGGACCATTGGGATTGAGCTATCACAGCCCCTACTCCAATCATTCCTTTATATGTTTTCTCAAGTAAACCAAGTTGACAGCTTTCCACATGGGCTCACCTCTTCCCATGTATCACTTTCTCCTCGGCACTCTCATCACACTTACCATCTATCTCCCACTCCCTACCTATCTTCCTCACTGCCGCGTCAAGCTGAAGCACACTCAGTACCCCAAGCTACACAAGAACTAAAAACTCAAATGGGCAAGCAGCACACAACCCAATCGACGTACGACTAAGAAATCAAAACCATAAACTGGTGAAAGTGTGTAAACACAAAGTGAAAGTATCTGGAACTATTATCTTTGCAATGTTAGTAGCACACAGACTTCCTCGTCCCTCACTGACCTCCTGCCTCTCTAAATGTGTGCCGATAAAATTGATCTGATTTCGTCCTGCGTGATCTACTCGTGATTTCTCAATTATTTCCTGCACAAAAAACAGGCAGAGAAAGTCACATATAGTTCCCCTTGACCATCAGCTTTTGGGAAATGACTCTAAATTCCATTCATTTCAAATGACTATAACTATAAAAAAGCTTTGTCGAACTGGAATTATTTCTAGAACAACGACGCCTGGACCATAACAGAATACTGTAGACTGGAAGCGAGAAAAAGAAAGAGTTCCGCGCAGAAAACTAGAAAGGAAGAATTGAGACTTTATGTCATCCTCACAACGATGCAGTCGTTGTAATACAGCACAGATAGGAAATGTCATACAATTTATAGTCAAGATTTGAAAAAATGATAAGATTTAAGATTCCACTTCAAAGAAAAGCAAACCAAGAGGAGAAGCAAACACAAAACATAAGAGCAAGATAAGAAAATCTCAAGCTCAAAGAGGACAAGGACACGAGGAAAAAGGAGAACAACATGAACCTGCTCATTTCTTGAGAATTGTTTTTAAATTTGGAGAATGCATCACTAGCAGTTGTAATGTAGAGTACGTAGTGAAAGTAGAGAAGGTTACAGTAGCCGTAGTAGCAGAGATAGCATTAAGCTATAGTATAGTCTTCTGTATAAAAGGTTTTTTTAAAACTGAAACTGAACTACAAGTGAAAGTTCTGTATTCAAAAAATAAAATAAAGAAGCGAAAAGGGAGAAAGCTTTAAGTGTAGAATATGGAAGTAGGAAGGAGCAGAAGTGAAAGTAGCACTGCAGTTAGTTGGATGGAGTGGCAGAGACGTGGAGGGAAGAGAGGATGCAGAAGAAAAATTATTGTCATCTCATAAAGTTGCTTCCCAAAGCTGGTGCTATAAAAGTTGACTGATTCAGCATTTGCAGATGCTCCCCTCTACTTGTCTACTTGCCACTGTGTAAAATGCCCGAATGACCGCGTATAAAATTTTATGAAAAACTATCTCTGAGGACACATTCTCTTCCATCCCATCCCCTAAAGGAACCCTCCCTTTCGTCCTCCCTCCAATGCCTCTCCAACATCCACCGTCCAACAACCCTGGCTCTCCATTACACTACTACCTACACAAAATTCACTCAGCTCCTTCCCTTTAACTATTTTCTCTCTCCAATATTTCCAGCATCTTTATTTACCTGAGGACTAGAAGTACTGATACTGAAGAGATGCACACTTGTTTCATCTTCAGGTTTCTCGAAACAGAAAATAACAAGACGAGACGAAGGAAAAAAGTATGCTCTCCAAAATGTGGCAAGTTCCTACACTTTTCCCACTTTTATCGCGAGCAGCATTCTATGAAACAGAAAAAGGAGTTTACGTATCTCCGTAACCTTTAAACATGCCTTTTGCGATAACTTCTTTATTTTTACTGGCCAAGCCTGTAAAAGGCATTAATGGCTTATCTAAGCATATATAGCTTATCTCCCACTCTATATATTATTATATCGATGTAGAAACTCGTACAAGCTCAGGTATTTAACCTGAATTTTTATATATGTGCACCTTTTATATATACTGATACCTACATCTACGCATGGATACAAAGGAATACATATTCGTAGACGCTACATTCATTCATAGATCCTGAGTGTTTGCTGGAAGGAATTTCACAATGTAAGTCCCTGTATACGTACCATCAGAGTTCCTTCCCACAAACAACGCTCCACACAAATAATACAGCCAACCAAAAAAGTACAACGTTTTTAATTATGTTATAAACATAACATCTCCTTGGTTTCACTGTATCTCCGTTACCATTTAGAAGGTAGAAAATTTTTCATTATCTTCTTTTTCGTTGGGCATTTTAAGTATTTGAAAATGTTGAGACGGAATGTTCTAGCAGTTTATTTTTTTTTTATTAAAATTGTATATGTGTGGGAGCTAAGAAACTCCGTGAGATGAGACTTCGAAATTCGGTGTTAGTAGCAGCGCATTAAAGACATTTTTATGATACTGTAGACACTTCCATATATGTGCCGTATATATATATATATTTGGACCGGAAACAAATTCGGCATAATATTAGCAAACAAAGAGGAAATATAAAGTACAATGTAGAGAATGTGAGGGCGATTAGACACGGGATTGGCAAATAATGAATTATTTAAATATTTAGATAAATCATCATTTGAGTTCATGTCGTCTAGTGCAATTCATTCGAATTACAGATTTATCCCCATCGGCATTCTCATGAGGGGCTCAACTTCAGTCGAAGTCCGAATCGGATGACGATGGGCCTCATACGAAATCTAATTCATTGAGTTGTACTGTGTTGCGATGTGAGCGCTAGCAGAGCTCCTTATATGTATACCAGATTTAGATCGTCTAATGGTTGACTTTGTCTGATTTTAATGGGCCGATCGACTCCAGTCAGGGACGCTCCAGTCATGTAAATGCGAATGAACTGAAGAAAGTTAAATGAGATCATTGGAAGAGATGAGGAAAATGCTATAGACACGACACAAGGACAAGGGAGACATGAACATAGAAGTTGTCAAGTCTAGAGCAGTGGATTGTAGTATCGCGGAGTGAAAATTGAATTGAAGATACAGAGTACGTGTGTGTGTCTGTAGATGTAAAACAGAGTCAGAATAACGTTGACTTTACTGGAGAGTGCTGTTTGGTTTGGTTGTTGGTGAGGATGGAGTTAGCATGCCAAAGTCAGTAAGAGGGTGATTAAATGCAGTTTATGGCGTGGAAAAAGAGAAAGGGAGTAGATAGGTAATCAACATTCACAATAATCACTCCCAATCAAATTGCATCCGATAAAACAGTCGATTAAGTCCACCAAATGATCACTTCCACTAACTTTCACTCGGCGCGACTCTACACAGCAAAACGTCCAAAGTCCACAAATACAGAGGACGACATCATCTCCGACTAAAATCCTTGAATTCTTCCGCCAACTTCATGACCATGAGTACTTGTGCTCATATGAGATGAGAAAGAGACTAGAAAGGCTACTACAACGACGTAAGATTAATAACAAATGGAGCATCTCATTCATAACTCGGCATTAACATTGTATGGAGTTATTTTACTTCCTAACATCTCCCCACAGATTATAATTACAACTTGGAATTCATGCAATCCAATCCGTTCGCTCCACTCCGCGCCTACTCCACTAAATCTACTTTGTCTAATTTACACAGTAATACGACACGGAATGGCGTTAGTTTTGATTCTTATTCTACGGCCGTGCTTTCTCCGTTCGTGTACCAGTACTTGAGTGTGAACATTCACCAAGGGTTGTAGTAAAGCAGTGCAATGGAAAAACTATACTGTACTCTAGAGTAAGTCGTCCTTGTCTTGAAAATCTTTGAGAGAGGGCTAATAAAGTTTTCTCCTCCCACAAAGTAATAAAAACCGGTTGGAAAGTTAAATTGTTAGTAGCGGTAGTTGTAGAAATAGCATGACTGTCCATAGACGGAGATGATGATCAGAAGGAAAATAGAAGACGAGAGTGAGAGGAAAGGAAAGTATACGGAGAAGTTACAGGAATAATGTGGGATATGTGCCCTTGAGAGGAAACGAGAAAAAAAGTCAAAGAAGATATGGGGAGAGAAGATACCATAGAAAAGAATAAAAGTTAAAGGCTCTGTAAAGAAATCAGGCAAAGTCATGCCATGGGGTTAAATGAGTTAAGTTGTTACACTAATCAAAGGTTGTCTAATGAGTACCAAGCATCAGTGAAGAATATGAGTTTCTATTTGAGAATGTTGATAAGGGATTCCGTGAACGGAAAAGCAGGAGATGGAAGTCACCAAAAAAATGTGGTAAGTCTCTTAGTTAGTTAGTGCGGAAGAAAGCATGGAATAACCAATGAGCTTAATCTTTACTACATACACTAATACAATACACCATTAACCGAGGAATGAAAGCACACGGCAGCGATGGGAAAAGCAGATATATATATATATGTAAAGGTAGTCAAGCCGTACAAATAGCTTCAAGTGGGTTGCTTCACGGCTGTAAGAAAACCATGAGCTATGGATACACACATACTTCATGGCTCAGTACAAATTACTTAGGCGAGCACTTTCGGCCCCACTTTCTCTCTTTTCATACCGCATAAAAAAATGTTGGAAGATTTCAAAGATATGCTACTTTTATGGAAGAATCCCACTCAATTAGGATGCAAAAGATTTCTTTAAAGTAATATAAAAGTGTGAGGAAAAAAGTGGAGAGAGTGAGAGGTTTTGAGATAGGAAATGATTATATGGTATAACTATAATATTCAAATTCAGAAGGGTATAAGCTTAGTTGACGGTTTGTAGGCATAGCTATTGCCATTACATCACTTCTTATGCGCTCACTGTGAGGTATAGTGTGGTGGTTTTCTAATACAAATGAGAGGTAGTCGCTGGGTGTTGGCTTGATAGCTTGAATCTGGTTTGGTTTGACTTGGCTTGGTGTGATGGCGTATAGGAAGACGCAAGGGAGAGAAAGATGGGTAGATGCGAGATGTAGAGAAAACATGTGTAAAAAGTGCCCCTTGAGAAGGATCAGAATGCAGATGTTGAGCTAGGAAAAGTTACTAGGGGAACGTCGAGTGCACACATAGTTAATTAAACATCACGCATGAATAATTATTAGCATTAGAGATTCTCCAGTTTGGCAAATAGTTTCTAAGCCACTCATTTGTACCCATCGCACCAAACAAATCACAACATTTACCTTTGCTTCCACTTTTCCTTCCCTCCATTCTCTCAACTACAAATATTCTGCTTTCTCTACGATCTCTCTCTCTCGCATTCTCTCCTGTCTGTCTGCTTTCTCCATCCCATGCTCGTTCACCACCCACCAGAGTACGGAGAATCGAATGTTTGTCTGTCTGTCGAACATGTTCCATATCATGAACTTCTGCATCGCATTCCCCATCTTAAACTTTTCCCTATCAGCTTTCCCCGCTTTCTCCTTCATTTGCATGAACTGGTCTAGGAAAATAATGTAGGTGCATAGCTAGGAGCATAAAACTTAATGCGTTATCTTCTGAACGAGTGCTGTGGGTCTGTTATTCCAATTTCTAGAACTCACCTTGCAATTAAATATTTTGAAATAAAGTAAATCGAAAACATGACGTTGCACATGGCTTAAATAGTTGCCATTCCCATTGTTAATTGTAAATGCCTATGTTCACTCTTTACCTCCCTGCCAATGACATTGACAGACAGTCAACAAGTAAGCACAGGACCAACAAAATAAATTTTATCTGCAAAATATAAGCAAGTCTACTTACTGGTTTCACTGTAGATGTAAATATGTGCCTTATACACCACTGTAGCTTACATTGTTAGCCTACTATCTGCCTACTACGTCGTGGAAATATATTCCACGTTTTACTTTGCAAATAACATAGGTATCGGCTTCCTCCTCATCATCGCGCAGCCCACTTACCCTTACCCTGCAAATTAGTTTCTATTCGATTCCTAGAATGTAGTAGTATGTATGTGCATAAGACTCCTCTGAACCAAGTTACCGGCAGTTCACATTTGGGCAAACCTCCACATGATTCGCATTATTGGCAACTCTAGAGTAAATTATCTACAGAGGACTATTATATTGATCTGCAGAAATAATAAAAAATAATAATAATGCAAAATAAAATGGTTAGCATTGAATGAGGGTATCATCAGTTATTTAAACCAGATTTTGTTTATGACCTAATGTAAAATAAAGGCTAAAAAATTATTCAATTCAAACGAATAATAAGAGGAAGTAGTAGTAGATTTAAGCTTATCTATGTTAAGCTACACAAACGTTACTAAAATATTATAGAATTTAATGAATAGCGTTTTGCGGGTAAAACCACTGAATTTGGTCCACTTTAAGACGCTTGTTTGTCCGCGAGAGTCACAAGTCTATCAGTTATTATTAATGTGTATAACATAAATATGAGGTGGCAATTATATCGCTCATCATTATTAATTATTGACTATCGTTTGTGCGTATGTTTTACAATTTTAACAAAATGGATAAAATCCTTCATATTATTATTATTAATGCAGGGCCCTCAGCGCGTGTAACCATCGAACGGATAGCCGAGTGAGGATATCTTTCTTCACCTTTTAATACGCTCGCGAAACCGTATCATTGTAATCCTTAACAAGACAAATCGTAAGATCATAGGCGAAATCGATCAATCGGGATCTAACGAAGATATCGTGTCGACATTTGATTATGTGACCACAGAGCGGCGCAGTTGTGAATAACGCAAAGTCTATAGTCTATATAGTCCTACCATTTTCCACTCTGTACCACCGTCCACCACGAAATTCGCAGCACTCAGTTCTCTTCTATGCTCCTAGGTTACTGCATGTACCTACGTTCATGAAGTGAGTTAGTATTTCTAATGAAGAAATACGTGCAGTGTAACATGAGTTTCAAGCTTGGAGCAAGGGACTAGAGACCATCAGTCACTCGGAAATAGTTTATGCATCTCACGTGGCTACTTTCCTTCCTGATTAGTGTTTTTGCCTTTGTTATTCACCCATCAGGCTGCTTCCGCAATACGTATCACTGTTGTTCAGTCTGTAACCAGACATTTAACAATATTACCGCTCCATGCTATTGGTAGCACTTCCCATCAGCTAAAACCATCCTGTTTTTAAAGAACTGCATAATTTGCAGTAACTCATTCCATTATGTACAGATACAGTGGGAGCTCGCTATACCGATTTATCAAGTGGCATCTGGATCAGACCGGTATGATGCTGATCACTACATTCTGCTTACCTTCAAAGGTTTGCGAGAGGCTAATGGCAGCAGCGATTATGAACCGGTGTAATCCTTTAGCTGGTGTTTCCTAATAGTGTACATTATATTTATTTAACAAAATTAAAGGAACCAAGTTAGACAGAAGTTTTAATACGGTTGCTCTTAACTAAATGTAACGTAGTACAACGTAACCCAAATCGCGCAGACAAAATCACTTACCGACGAAACCGCGTGAATATAATCGCTTATGTCTAGTTTACTCTTTAGAATTGCAATGCCGGCGTTGAATATTCGTATGATTTGAATTTTGTGTGAAAACGTCGTTCGATTACTTCAGTACGAGATCATCCAAACGTCGCGGGCGGGAATCATGTGGCCATTTACAATAGTACCCCAACTATTGTCTGCGAACCTCGTAAGGGGCAATAAGCAAATACAATTAGGTATTTTATTCTCTGTATGACAGTAATAAATAAGACAAATATGAAAAAATAAGATCAATATGAAGATTCTTGTTGACTTTAAAGATCCTCACATCATTAATTAGCTTTAATTTTGAATATTGGGTACTCTATACTGTTTATTTCTACACTCTTACATAATTAAGGGAAAAAATTAAAAATGAAGTTACACGCATATGTGATACACCATTACAAAGTCCTTGAAAAGTAGATCAAGAAAACAAAAATGTAGCCACGAGTATGTGGGCATCTTCGGGGTCAAAATCGCGATTTAGTGGTTTTAGTATGTACACACACGCACCTAAATGGGATTTACGACTCAATACGTGTTATATACATACTAAATTCTATCTTTTCTAGATAATACCTCAGTACTTGGTGGGTACTTGAGCGAAAGTGTAACCAAGTTACCCGTAGGCCTACGGTCTGTAAGAGGCCACTTAGAAGAAATAAAACAAGAGCGCAGCCCTTGCTTTTAAATACATGTTATTATTTATTCCATTTTATTTATAAACATTCAACTTTTGTGAATAGGTTACTATTTTAATACTTCACGAACACAGAATCCAGCTACCGCACTGGTTTACAGTACAGCTGTAAAATTGTGAATAAGAGCTTTGTTAAAATGCAGTTTTGTATTATAAAAGCATCACAATTTCAAAACTACTGTTTGCTCACTATCGCTACAATTTAAATTGTGAAGTGAATATTACAACAGAACTTCAATTCGTTTTTTTTCGTTTTCTCACATCGCTCATATCGTTGGTGAAACTGCAAAAATAACCTAAGAAGTCCATTGACCTATTCTTTCAATAACAGTAACCTTACCATCTAGCACCCCAAGACGGTGAATATACATTACGATATCAAGAATCTACCATACTGACAACCACGGGGAAAGATCAAGATGAGATCAAAACTATCCTCAACAAACTGACGGACAACGTAAACAACAATCACAGACTTATTCACCACACCACTGAATTAGATAAAGAGATTAAAAACACCAGTGAATCAATCGGCGATCACCGAAATAGTATAACTTATACGTATTACGACGAAATAGAGCAAAATCACTTTAAACTTCATTAATAGTGCTTTAGTAAAGCAATTTTATAGCACGCCTTGTTAATACACAGCGTAAAATTCGTCAAATCTGGGAACGACATTGAGTGAATAAGTTGATTGATTCTAGGATTGCTAAAATAACAACGGACACCGACATCATTTGCATTGAAGAGAAAGTTTAGCTCAAAAATTGTATTAAACTATCTAGACGCACTTGCAAACGATCTCAAAACCTGTAACTAAAAATCAAGGGTCTTGTGTACGTTTCACCGGCCCGCGGATGCACACGAAATTCGAGCTGCTCGACACAAGTAGAAACGTAAACAATATACAATCCTTGTTAATTATAACCATCTTAAACAAAAAGTTTAATTTAGTGCAAAACATGAAAGCAATGAATTTTGGTTACAGAAATGTGGTAAGCTGTAGAGACGATATCTTGTACCAGCTACTAATGAAAACGAAGTGTTGTTCACCTCTGATAGTACATGGCTACACCAACTGGCGTCAATACCAGGGTTTAAAGCAAAGTATCAATTTAAAAAGAAATATCTACACCGAGAAAAGAACACTAGTCAGACTGACACATCAGGCTAATCATACACAAACCAACTGAAATGACAACTTGGAAAGTTAAGGATTACGTTTTGTTTCTTAAACGATTGTGACTATAATACTGTTTTAACGAGCATCTTATGCATATACAAGACGTAGTGTGATTAACCTAATCTAAAACTATAATACTGTTATTTACAGCCCTGCAGTAAGGAAGAGCCAGATAATTCAAGCAAGTAGCGGCGTCACATTGCCTAATACATAAACTCCCATTAAAACAAACGTGAACAAAGATTCTATGGCCCATCCAGATATGAAATATTAACAAGACATACTAATAATACATTTTCTAACAAGTAATTATTACTTATATTTAAAATTAGACATGGTAATGCTTTCCGACCGTTTGAGGGTTTTCAGTGCCAAAAAGATCATATGTAGTGACGTTTATGTAGAATGGGCGCACTAAATCAGTTTGCCATCAGTATGAACACCTTCAACCTTTTAAATAGTCAAAGCTCACTAGACATGGTAGTTAACAAAACGTTTATTTCCCTGACTCCAAGATTTTTTGGAAAAGTCCTACATACTTTACGTTCTCAGCTGACGCAGGAAAAAGCAATATTAACCGTTTATAAAGAAATCTAAGAATACTTCTTGATACAGCAACCTTTTATGTTAAGCAACTCAAACAGATAGTTTGAATTTGGTGAGGTGTCAGAATAATCTAAGAGAACTGAATAAAGTCCCTTTGAGGCATTTGTGTTTTTACAGAAACTTTCGAGTTCTGTGTTGGTGTGGAGAATTATTTATATTTAATTAATAAGACATTTAATTATAGCAGATTAAATAAGAAGCATAGTGAGATTAGAACGGTTGCTACCGGTTTGATTCCTTCGGGAATTCGACCTGCTCATTAGACGAAAGCGAGTGTGCTCAAGAGAATATTTAGTTAAGTCCTGACTCGACTTATTAGCATTTAAGAATATGTACTAAGTGCATCAGAATAAAGAGAATGGAAAGAGAGAATAGTTAGAGAAGTTAAGAGATCGTCAAGAACTAAAACGTTTATGCTTTCTATATACCTAAAGTAGACATTGTTTCACGCCTATCATATGCACTATTTATTAGCAATTGAGAGTACCAGGCATCGATAAGAATTAAAGCTTAATAAAAGCATTTGACTAACAGATGTCCTACTATCTCCACCAAAGCAAATGGTATACTATCAATACAAAGGCAATAAGCAAGTACATACCACAGAAGTAGTGTAAATTCACAGCGCGAAACTTATATTAATCTGGTAATTTATTTGGATCTTGAGAAAGTAACTTGGAACGAAGATAGTATGAATGATGTAGAGTGTTTTGGCCAGGGATCAATGTCAAAGCTACAGGTCAGTTCAGAATCCACCAAACACCAAGGCAATAATACGGGAGCCCGCCCAGCGCCCATCAGAATAACTTGGAAGCCTAAGCTTTAATTAGCAAACAACACGATGACAAGTGGGGAGTCTAAATTAGAATCTCTCAGCTCAGCAATCTGAGAGAAACGATTCGATCATCTTTACTCAATACACCAGCATCATATCGCATAGGTTTTATTTGACTCTGAAGTGTTAACTGTGACGTCATCGTTAAATTTTTCACGTGAAATATATTTATAAACTCTACTGTTGTTCACAAATGAACGCCACTGAGGTTTAAAATCACACATTAACACAGTCGTTGTGTTTGAGCTGAATAATAGCTTTATTAGTGTGATAAAATAGTAAAATAATGTCAATGACACATGATTTATTATGCAACAAAAAATTTGTTTCGTTCTATGTTTTGCTAATTGTTTCTGATTAATACTATTGACATTAAATGAACTTCAAAGCTGGGAATATTGTTTTCCTTTGTATTGCATCTTAACGCTAGGAATTACACGGCATATATATATACAAAGGTAAGGGGCAGTCGAATCATGGCAAAGCTTCAGCAGTCATTAGTTATCATCATGGCTCGTCTCTGACTAGTCCTCGGCTGCCAGATTTGGCCCACATGTTTACCAGAACTTGGGGCCTCACTCGCGACAGAAGGCAGCCAAAAAATATCTATAATAGTAATGCCAGAATTGGGCCAGATATATTTGTGGACTAGGTAAGGAAGTAAAACGAGTGGGCGAAAAAAGTTTTGTTCGCAGGGTGTGGCAGTAAATGAAATTGTTAGAAACTGAAGAATATATTTATTCTTACACTAAAAAATTGCACAACAGTTACATGCTTCTGTTCTCTTCATGCTAAAATGCTTCCACTACGAAAGCAATTAAGTTCCTGTAACATTTCAAGGGCTTGTATTTTAACTACTAATATTAATAATCGCTGAATATTACAACCAGAACCAGCCATTTAACAGCAGTTAAAAGGAAGCTAACCGCTGAAATACTTATATTTGTATGTAAAAACTCATCGCTAAATAATAATCCGTAATAAAGTAAATTAGCTTGGAATCAAACCCCTTCTGAGCTAGGTACCTGCGTAAATTTTACTCCTCAACGCAGCATGTATTGTTTCTGAAGCCATTTTTCTTTGTGGGGATCTATAATGCCTACATTTCCATACGTCCATCAAAGCTTGATCTGAAATTAAATTAAACGTTGTAAACTGGGATGGAAATGAAAAAATAAGGAAATTGAATCTATTCTAATTACTTGAGTCCGTTAGCTGAAGTGAGATCAAAATCCAGGTTTTGGGTATGTATGCATGGACACTCACTGAAGAGGGAAAGTCGGGGATAATACCGTAATTCTCATGGATAATAGATGACTTGTGATTTTATTAATAACAGTAGGACTGATTCATTGATGGGATCATCTTGAGTTTTAATAAATCTCGTCTCCAACATTCTGTCTAAAATGTTGAAAGGCTTTAAAAGCCTGATGGAAAAACAGAGTAAAAGAGATAAATGTATAGGAAGAGTTGAGTGAGTAAATGGGAAAAGAAGAGGAAGGGGATATTTTGGCTTAAGATTCGTATCTCAAAGAATTGTCGTCCTGGCATTGGTATTCATCGAAGAATTGTTAAAATCGACCATAGTTAAAGTGGCATATGGAAGAAGACGAAGATGTAGACGAAGAGGAGAAAAAGACAGTGAAAGAAAGCTAAAATACATAGGAATAATCAAGAAAATTTACATAGATTCTCAACAGCTGATAACCTCGAATTTTATTCATGATTATTTTCATATAATCTACACTTTCTCCACTTTACTTCACTCTCATCTTCCTCCCGCTACCACCACCACTCCTTCCTTGCACCTCAGATTTGGCAACTTGGCCAACAACCATTATCATTGCCATTGCATTAGAGTCTCAAGAAAGCGCAAATAAAATCACCATGTGCATCTCTTATCCCCATCTCCGTCTTTCTTCTCCTCCTCGCTCGTCCTTTCTTCCTCTAATTTTATTCAACTGACAATATTCTCAGCTCTGTTATTTTCTCATCAGTAGTTGAGCAATAGAATTTGGAACGTGTTGAGAGCTGATGACAGACCAGACCCTACAAAAATAGAATAGAATACATAAAATTGAGTACAACAAGGGTAAACTACGAAGCCGAGAAAATTCTAGAGACCTTCTGGTCGTCCAATTTCCTTAGAATTCCAATAGGAACAAAGCACGGGGAATATGTATGCATCCAAATGCTTTTCATGATGGCTCGGAATTAAATCGAAAGTGAAATGAAAGTGTATGTGTGTGTCTGATTCACTTGTAGTTGTCGGTATACTGCAATTTGCAATGTCTCCGCATATGAATTGGAAACAAGTTTCCCAATTTTGACTCCTCTCTCCATGTGCCTACACTTCCATTAAGTGGGCTCCAAAGATTTACACTTGTATTTCTAAATTCAAAAGATTCGATTAGAATCTGCAAGTGTGTAAATTCGCAAAAGTTTCTGTTTCAACAATACGCATATTTTCCATGAACAAATATGGCCATCAGAAGAGGGAAGCTATGTTGTATTTATTTATAGATGCCTCCGTCTGGCGCAATGCAATAAGGAAAGTAGGTGTAAACAGAGAATGAGTGGTGGATATTGGTGGAGGAGTAGAGGAGAGTTGGAAGTTACAAGTGGAGTTAAGTGAGTTATAATAAGTGGGAGGTCGATAGGAGCCACCGCAATGATTAATGAGATTTTCACAGATCCAATATTGAAAATTCTTTCCCATAAATCATGCATGAAATTGATGAGGGATATCCTTCCTCTCCTTCAAGCTTCCTTCCCTACAAGACTCCTTCCCGCTCTCCTGCTATATACAGAGACACACTACACAACTGCAATCTACATTGTATACTGCACAAGGACAGGCGACGACCTCGTCCTTCTCCCTCCCGCCCATCAAATGCAACTTTCACTGTCAGCCCGGCACTGCCTTCCATGACATTGTGTGGCGTAGCGTGCTGGTGTCGGCGGCAAGGAAAACCGGGCAGTCGAATTCAAAGTTTGCACACCAAACCCAATCCCAACACCAAAGCAGAAAATGAGTTCAGTTGGGATAGAAAAAAGTACGGAATGTGCACAAGTGCATTGTATCTTTAAGAGTAACAGTAAAATTGCCGTAAATGGTTCTGCTGATTCAGAGTTTAACTTGTTCAGCTATGCATATTTTTGTCGTAAAAATTCTCAATTTTAACTTCTTCATATGTAATATCACACACTACATTCCCACCATGTCTACAAAAAATTAAGCTGCATAAAAGAAATGTGGAAAATGCTTCATTGGATTGAATTAAAGAACTAAACCACCGCAACGTCTGCTCTCATCAGGTTCAAGTAAGAATGTAGACACTGCATATGTTTTGAAAGACGAGCGAGTCCATTACATACTCATTTCAAAGCTGCCTTGGAAATCAAACGGGATAATGGGAAATAGGAGATGGAGACGGAAAAGGCAGTCCTTTTTATGTGTGCGAGTGAAAAAGCGAGAAAGAGGAGTGTAGTGCATTGGAAAGGGGGAACATTGACTGGGTGAGATACCGAATGGTGGATGGCTAACTAGCCAGCGATTTTCCAATCATGTTGGTTACGCATCTGGGAAAGTGACTTTCTCCCATGCTCACTCTCCTTTGCTACTGACTTTTTATCCCATCTGTTACCTATACATTCCAAGCGGTGGTCTTCAAATCGAATTGCCTTGGCTTCATTCAAACCGATTTTTCACCTATTATTACACATGTACACTCGACGTGATTCTCTTACACTCCCATTATGTACAATATCTACTCTTATACATCTAGACAATGGCTCCGCTATAGATTCAACTTTCTACTTGTGTAGTTTGATACACCCAAATGGTTCACCTTTGATTCGTCCTCCTATCTCATTCTATATATATATATATTATGCTTTGTTGAAATTAAAACGCTCGTCCTGATGAATCCCTGAACAGGGCTTCCAAAGTATGTTCCCAACCTTCCCACTTTCCGTTCCACTATAAACACTCTGAATTAGAAATAGCCTTGCATCCTTTTATATTCTGCTTGGCTCGTACGGCAGTGTGCTGCTCTGCCATCTCATCTCGAATAAATTCTTTGGAGCAGAGCGGAGCTCAGCATGTACTTAGAATGTGTGTTGAACTCAAGTTGACTCAGAGTCTCCGTGAGTGGAACAATATGTACGAAGACTAACAATCAATGAACACTTCCATCTTTTCTCTCCAACACATACTCTGTCTTGCTTTTTCCGTCAATGCACAAGCTCTGACAATATACTGCAGTACTTTACGAAGTTTACTTTCACTCTGGAGACAATAGATTAGATTACACACCGTCCGTAGTCTGATACTCAGAGACTCAAGTTTCTTTCTCTCCTTCCTTTCTCCACTCAAATCGCAGCCAGTCTTGACGGCAGACGAAGAAGCCCAACAAGAACATAGCTAACAACAGCTGAACTTGATTTCTATTCTCTTGACAAGTACCTCCGCAAGAGAAGCTCTACAGTATATGTATATATGCCTAGAGACGTCCACCCTACCTCACGCTGTCATGATTTTCCAAGATTTAGACCAAAACCAAAATTTACTTACTCCTTTGCTCTGCTACGAAAAGCCATTGAAAACTGGATGACAATTCAGTCCAGTGTCTCTCGTTTCTTGAGATATTGAGCTACATTTACATGATGATGTAGAAACCAGTAATGCTCTTAAGTGAAGGAGAGAGCAAATACAGTGCCTACAAACCCCGTCCTTTATTACTTTCTCCACGGATAGTTTACATAAATTCATTATCTCGACGATTATAGAAACAACAGCTAAGCCACTTGGAAAATTATTATGCTTTCTCCTCCATCAAGTAGCTGCAATATCTATGTATTCAGGGAGGAAGAATTTAGACCAAACAATTGCCCCCAACTATGATGTATCTACATGGGTACTTTCACAGATTTTATATGGAATAGTGGGAATGAAATTACGAAAGCACTTTATAGATAACAATGTATTTTTTGGGAGACGGTTCATAAAAACTATTGAAGCGGAGGCGAGTACAAAAGAAAATGAATTGACCACAATTTATGGCGTTTAAACAATAAAAGTATACGCTAGTTATTTATATTCCTACAGCAGTTTGGTTTATTAAGGACGTTATCTACACCATAAATCACTAATGCAGTCAACGTGAAACACGTGTGGCTTTGACCGCACATTTGGGAAACATCATTTCATTCCTCCAACACGACAATTATTCATTGTGCCTATTTCTTCAATTACAGCCAACATGAAATGACACACCATCTTGGTCAATATTAATCAAAATCAAAAGCTTCCAAATACTTTTGAAAGCTGCATTATTTTATTATGGAGCAATTTTAGGGAAGGGGAAAAACTACTGTTATATATTTTTGAATTCAACAACTCTTGGACGCATGAATTTTGAATTGGAAAGGTATTATTTAGCTAAGAAGAACAAACAGCGTCAACTTTGTTTTGTTATTAAAGATTCAAATTTCTCTTAAAAATTGAGATGCAGCTGAAAGAAACTGCTTATTCTGCTACTTGTAGATAGTGTAAGCATACGATAAGATCTAATTGGAGGGATTGAAATGGAAGAGGATGTCGAACGATGTGAATTCAGGCCCAGTAGTAAATGAGACAAAGGAGTGCAATCAGCTCATCCACCAAATGAAACGAATCAAGTCGAGTGAGTTGTGCAAAACGCGTAATAGCGTCCTTCAACAAGAAATCAATGTCTGCCTCACATACTTAAATTTTAATCGGATCACGGTCACACAAAATGAATTATTGGTAGCATCATTTCTATTGTGCAGAATATAGCCCTACTCCAATTCTCATTCAGATCAACATCAAATGCAAATACCACCGGTAGAGACAGATCAAGCGAAACGACGAACATAGCCCCGCCTCAACATTCCCACTATGTGGTGTACTTACATATAATGATATTGCCCTATGTATTTAGTTTCAACTGAAGAAGCAAATAGTCGTTCTAAGCTCTTTATCATTATTTTCTGTAGTGGGAAACCACCGGTAAAACGACTTTTGTAAGTTACAGCATAGCATGTAGTAAAAGCACGATTTGAATTCGGAAAGACTGATTGGCGTGTACTTTTTTAACAGCGTCAAATATTGTTCACCTTTTCTAAGGTGTATGAAACTACTTATTACGGTTGACTCGACACAGTCGCCTACAGGTACTTACGAAAGGACATCTACGGATACCACTTAACTTCTTTAGGAACAAAGATGTCCATATAAATCAGCATATTATTAATATACATATTTATGAGTAAAATCTTTGTGCTGTAGCTATCTGTATTTAGTTCAGCAGGGGAGGTTGATGATATGTAGGAGAAATGTAAAAGTCGCCAAAAGGAAAAGTTATAAAGCATTCAGTGTGCTCACATTTGGGAGACTGCCTACCCATCGACCTACGCAAAAAAGATCACAAACTCATTTCTGATGATTCCATGCATTTGGAAGAGACTATCTGTGAGGGAATGATGAAAGAGGAATAAGCATTGAAATCAAATGTCTGCCGATCCAACCTCTGCAAAGCTAAGGCATTATATAAAGTTGAAAGAAATTGGAGATAAGATGGCTGGAGGCAGACTATGACTGCGATTCTACTTACCCAAGAACAAGAACGAAAGAGGATGAAGAAGTGAAAGGTGATACGAACGAAGACCCAATTGAGTCCATCAACAATTTTGCACCTTTCTCTTACCCACCCACGCATCGCTCATCATCATTTATTTACTCCTCGGTCTGGAGAAGAAATGTTGGAAAAGGCGGGAACGTTTCTTCTTCAAATCTCAATTACTTTCACTTCAAGCTTTCTCTCTCAATCCCAAATCACCCACGAATTACCGAATGTTCCACTTGTTTTCTACTAATCACATTTTACTCCCATGATAACTACTCAGAAAAAATCAGCTCGGTTGATGTATCCATTTTACTCTCCTCTCTCACATCTCATGCCTTCACATTCATCCTATGCTATGCAGAACAAATAAAGCTGAAGGAGCTCTGAAGGATGTGCATGAGGAAAAGATCAAAAACAGCACGTTGAACGATCTGATGGAAGCCGAA
Source organism: Dicyrtoma fusca (assembly GCA_034695205.1). NCBI lineage: Eukaryota > Metazoa > Arthropoda > Collembola > Symphypleona > Dicyrtomidae > Dicyrtoma > Dicyrtoma fusca. Next base: position 8,582 of record JAQFZC010000614.1, on the reverse strand, counting down.
GCGACTCTTGACATGAGAGAGAAGGCAATGTAGTGGAGAAGTGCAAATTGGAGATATGCGTAGGATGAAATCAATACTCAAACGATTTTTTTCAAGTTAAAAGATTTCCTACAATCCCGTCAAAGACTGCAGACTCAAAGCAACGCATTCACCTACGGACTTCCTATTGACTCGTATCTATAAATGCATATGTGTAGATTCTACCTTCCAGCAGCCACAACTTTTAAATCAATGGAATTATCATGCTGCTTTTCGATTTTTATCGTTAAATAAGAAGCAAAGTAGCCGTTTATAATTTTTTCAACCAACAATCCGTGTTAAATATTTTGAAGACAGAACAATTTGTATTGCATCAAAAACAAGTTACACGGCAATTAACATAACTGACAAAAAATTTGCATCTATGGCAAAACTTGTAGTTAGAAAATTAATCTCATTTTTGTAAATAAAACTATAAAAAAATTTTGTAAGAGGAAATACATACTTGTGATTTGAAATTTGAAGATCTAATGTGGGCTGAGGCCAATACTTTGTAAAATTTGCGGAGAAACCATTACCCAATCGTTAGGACAGACATCACCGACATCATTACGTTGCATGTTGGTATGAGTAGGGATCCGCAGCCAATATACACATTTATTAAGATAAAACGGCATGGTGTATTATGATTTCTTTTCCAGGATACTGAAAGTTGCCTTTTCTCAAGTGTTTGCTTTTGTTTGATATCCCGACTATCTCAGTTTGTTCGTGTGTGTCCTCTCAACGTAGGGATTCGAAACGGGTAAAGCTCATACAGGGGGGATAGTGTAAGGAACTGAGAAGTGAGAGGGGCCATATATATTCGACGCTGAGCGGGAAAGTGAGGGGATTTGAATTGCGGAGAGTGATGTTTGGTGGCCGTCAGCCAATATTCGCAGAAATGTTAACTGCTTGGCATGCAAACAGATGAAACAAAGGGAACTTTCCATTATCCAGCCAGAGCTCAACCTGGATAGCCTAAGTCTTAAGATGGCGTTAGTCTTGATTTTGGCAGCAAAGATTACTGTTCAGCTTCTAACTCCGGTTCTCTGTCATTTGAGATTCTTCTTCCACTTTCTTCATTTTCTCCATGTTAAGTCGTTCATGTAGAAATTAATTTAATCTAATTTCTTCTATTTTATATTATTCAACCGTAGTGGGTAATGTGGTTGCAAGTCAAGTATATTCAATTATCAATTGGGATTGAGTGATTATGAGAAAAATTCCTTTGAGAGAATTACGAAGAATAAAATTATCTAAAGTGTGGACGCGAATAAATAGAATGGACAAACAATTAGTAATGAGTGAATCAATTTCTGTCAATGTGTTTCATTTCGGAGAAAGAACCTTTCACATGTATCCTTGTATTCATACATATTCGCGTACAAACCACGAGGGTTTCAGCCGGAGTCTGGGGGAGTAAATGGTCTGACATAGAGTTCTAGGTGACTGCCTACAGGTCAACTCACATTTTAGGAGATAGTTATTGTAAAGTATATGTATTTTCTACTACCGTCAATATCTTTTAATGGGAAAACTAAGTTGAACAACTCGTTACTTAAAGATAAAATAAGGATTGTAGTCGGCCCATCATAATTTCAGTCTGAACACTAAAATCACTATTTGCAGTGAGAATTGTACATGGACTGAATACAGTAGGAGTGAGAGGTGAAAAACGGAAAGCGACGACAAGGAAGAAGGGTAGAGGTTGAATGCATTCAAAGTCGAATTCTAAATGAAATACAATCAAAAGAGAGAGAGAGTAATTAACTCGATTAAATTTCTCGTGGTTGTGCGAAGCTAAAATATATCATCAACTTGGAAGTTGGTAGAGTAGGAATACGGATTGTAGGTGAAAGTAGATTAAATTAAAGCATGATAAATTTACTCACATAGAGCGACACCGTTCCCAAATAGAGCTCCTTTTAGATTTTCTTTCTGTTTGATGAACTTGTTCACATTACGCCCTGCCTGATTGAAAGTCCTGAATTGTCATTGTCGACCACAGACAGACAGCATATAGACTTGGAGACCAGAGTATCGTGAGTTAGAGAGTTTAAAAAACCGAAAGGGGTCTGTCATATATGACGCAGCCAAATTACAAAAAAATTCTCCTAATTGAACTCTACCCAAACCACCCAGTACCTTTTCAATCCATTGCAGCTCACAAAGATATTTGTGTCTTTGAAATATCACTGTTAAATATTATTTTGTTCCAACCTAAAAAATTTTTCGATTACTTATTTCTAAGTAATCGATTTTAAAAAACTACTTTAATCCATGCAATTTAACAAAATTGTGATTTAAAAATTAAAACAGCATTTTTCTACTAAATGTATTTTACCAAAACAATTTTCAAATCATTTATAATCTAACAAAGCACTTTAAAGCTTGATAATGTTAAAAATGTACTTTTCTATCAAAAGTTGGTCAGTTTAAATAAAGACCGAATTCAAACTCTTTAATTATCCAAATCTAGGCATAAAGAAACAATATTTTATATGTGTGTGTACTCAAGTTCCAAACTATCATGACTCTCTGCACCTTGCCACTTGTTCTTGAAAATTTTGACCACACTTTAGTTACCTTTGAAACTGAGTACAAAATATATGGGAGATCCCTGAGCAAATACTGTGGGCTAAGAGAGAATTGAGCGGAGTAAGTTATTCTTGTTTGCGGCGAGATTGTCCTTTCTTCGCATCTATATATTGGGTAGTGAGAGACAGCCTCCGTTTGATTTTAACTCTACGTATGTATGTAAGACGTTTAATTTGTGTAGTTTAGGCATAATTCGAGTGGTGTATGTACTCAGCGTCTGAAGGAGAGAGCTTCTAAATTGATTCAAAATTCACGCCTCGGCGGAGCGTAAAGGAAGAATGAAACAGAGATGAGTTTATGTATGTAAACATTCCACTCGTAATAGTGCCAGTAAGAGAGAGAGAAAGCAGGAAACACGATATTTATTATGCATAAGTAAATGTGCTTTGGCATAAAATGTAAATGGAGACTCCATCCAATATAAAATACTACAATATATCTCTTAAATACTGTAGCATGGTGGAGAGGATTGGCGTATTAGAGAGTAAAAGTAAAAGTATATGGATGCATTAGAGAGTTATTCGGACCAAGAAAGTGCAGACATGGTCGTATTTCAAATTGTCAAAGTCATCGTTGTACAAGGAGTCGGTGGGTAGCTTTGTAGTAAGTACATGGAGAAATTTCGGCTCGGAAATTCGGATCCAAAGAAGATAATCAAATGTAGTTGGTCGAGCTAACGAAATTTCTCATATGTAACTAAGCATCTCATTATAATGCAAGTCCAGTGGAATCAGTCACAGTCAAATGTCTAATATACCTTCGTATAGGTCTATCCTTGTCGGCGAGATCAGTCCTGGCCCAAGACGCAATTTGACCTTTACACAAAACCTTAGCTCAAAACAAAACTCTCTTTTATACCATTAAGCAGTTAAAACAGTTGAGGACTTTCGGGGAAATGGAAGTCGTTTCAAAACCATACTCTTCCGTTCTGTTAAAAAAAACTACAAAATAAATGCGTTTAGCACCAGTGACAAAACATACACAGAGCCCATTGGGTTATCACCTGTCCTCACTCGACAAACGTGTCGACTTTGTTTTCTAATGTAAAACTGTTCGTTCTATCTAAACATACGATGTTTGGCGTCTTTCAAAACTGTGCTTTTAAAACAAAACAATGGCATTGTGTAGCATTTCCAAACTGTCAGTAGACATTTTATTGATTATATGTATACCTTTTAAAATGTATAACGTAAATGAACACTTCGTTTTTTAAAGCTGTAAATATAACACGTTCTACCATTCACCATTCGCATTGTCTAATTTTGACAGTTTTTCATCCCAAAAACGGCAAAACGAAAAGTTTACACCTTTTCAAAAAAATAAGTAAACAGAACAATGTGTGGCTCTTGCTAAAAGCGCATACAAGAACTCAATGTACGATCAAGTTACCTAGCTCCATCCGCTCCTGCCAACCATTTTGCGTCTACAGGACTAAAATCTATGCCGTACCACTTCCTCCGTTATTGTCATCAGGATTTTCATTTGGAACGGTGAAACTTTAACTTGGTCGATCGTTCAGAACGTCAACTCGCGTACAGACGCTTAAGACCCGAATCGGAAAGCTCCACTTGATTCTCTCTTCATTGAACCAGTCAACCGTGGAATCACTCATATCTCACTATCACCCACTCTCAACCTCTCCACCTCCCAATACAATGACTCTCTCCCAGACCCACTGAGTGCAAGTACATTTATCACCTATTTCCGATAGAGCATCTCCCTTTCCCTGTCCCAATACCTAAAATACCAATACCAGTCAGTAGTCACATTCCTCATCATGGAGCATCCTATCAGTGGAAAGAAAGGGAGAAAAATATGCTCAGCATCTCCTGTCTCCCATCAAAATACATATCGACGGTTCTTAATCATTAGATACGTACTACGTGGATATATGTACGTACAATTATTTATTTAACTCTTCTATCTTCCCCTTGGCAACGCTAATCTGATTTATTTCATGCTACGCTGAATTTAAGCCTTATATTTAATTAAGATTAAACGTTGATTGCTTGTGAAACATTCTTTTTTTCTTGTAAGCATTCCCTGTAACCATCCTAGCCTTTAAAAACTGTCAAATGCGTATATTAATAATAAATGTGTATTGGTATACTTTGGATAGTATGGCTTCAAACAGCGTCGATTAATTACGAAACGTCCCAATCTTAAAGCGCAGTTCCCCTGATTTAGCGACCGAGAAAGTTTGTCAGCAAGGAAAAGCAATTTATTTTGATCGATTCAATAACTTAAATCTTCCGTGTACTAAGTGACGTACTACCAGCATATAACCAACTAAAAAGAAAATTAAAAATGTCAAACACATGTGTATGCTCTAAATCCTGGGGCTCACAACTTTTTAAAGAGCTCAATTAAAATATGCCCATTTGTATGATGTACTGACACGCCTAAATTGTAAATAAACACTAACATTTTCATGATTTCACTCATGCCACAATGTAACGCGATTACTTTCACCCGTTCAAAATCACTGCTTTCTCTAAGAAATAAAGAGCAAGAGCGAGAGAGAAAGTCAGAGTAAAGGGGTTATTTTACAAACCCTTTTCACTCATAAATTAATTCGGTTCTGTTGTCTGTTTGTCATGAGAATCATATTTTCTTTCAAGGAAAATAAGGAAAGGGAAAAGCTGATAAAAATGATGAGATGGCGGAAAGAAAGTACCTTCTATAAAATACGGAATTGACAATGGAAATCACAACGTATATAAGTCATCCTACTAAAAATCCTCTTACATACTCATTTATCTTACTCCGAATTTCAACGCTACTCCATCTTCCGCCCAAGTAACTTTTACTTCCTTTCCATTTCCAAAGTAATGGCGCTCCCTCCTTGGTTCCATAATTCCTTCCTCTCCTACCACAGTTCCAACTACTTCATCCAGATTTCAGTAGATGCCGAGAGAAGACGAGACTTCTTCCCACGCTAGCATCAACTTATTTTTATCAGTATTGCACTATCAAATTCCAATTTTCATAGATTTTGTATCTATAATGTAATTTAATTGCCTCTATTTCTATAACTGCACCATTATATATATTTCTGTAGGTATTTTATTTCATATCTGTTGTGCTGACGATAAGGATTGCGCTGAGGTTGTATGCAGAAATGATCCTATACAAATGGGGAAAACAGGAGTGAAAGTCGGAAGTGAGGAGTTGGTCGGGGTTTCCCTACGCTGCTTCTACACAAGAGTGGTAGAGAAAGTGTAGGAGAGAATGAAGGAGTGAAATAAAATGACAAACTGCTTGAGGAAATGAAGTTTATTGCAAGCCATGAGTTTTGAACACAGTCAAGAAAAAACGAGGGGGAAAATCTTGACGAGAAAGAGGAAGGAAATTTCATTAAGAATTTATCTCGAGGTTATCATCACTGGATGATGTAGAAAAAAAATTGGCAAATATTTTCCATGTCCTGATTATGGATGACAGTTTAAAAAATTAGATTTTTGTAACAAAATATCGGTTTTCTCTCTTCCAAACTTCAAAAAGGTTTTGTGAAGCCAAAAATTGAAAGCACTCGCCCACAACCCTCACATATTCATACCGACATGCTTCTGACAACGAACAAATTGATTGATTCAGTGTAGCTATACAATTTTGCATTTTACCATACAGCTCATGCACTACTTAATCCCTTAGAGATGCAGTCACTGAAGGACCAAAAAGGCAATTATGCCACAAAAACGAAATTTTTTTTCCACCAAACAATTTTGTAGAATATTTTTAATCTGTATTTTTGACGTGGATTTTAAGGGCTTGTGATTGCTTTTGACAAAGTATGAAATGCAAGAATGTGGCTTTACAAAGCAGTTGTTCTGTAAGCAAAATTACAAACCTTAAGCATTTTGCTTCTTAAACAAGGTTATATGTATTAGTATGTATTCATATATCTATAATATCCATTTACCTACAATTTTTTTCTTGAAATAAAATGGCTCACTGAAAAAATAGTAAAAAACCATACAATAACTTGATGATATAAACGACATACATACGTACGTATGTGCCTTCTTCTCGGCCCAAAGTTTAATTCCCATTTTTAAAAGATAAGTTGACAACTGCCATCGACAATTTTACAACCTAAATATAGATATATTAGTACAGGAGAAAATGCAAGGAATAAATGTGAATCCTAGGGATACAAAAATTATTACAAAATGAAAGTCATTAAAATAGGTACGGAGATAGACATGAGAGATGGATTTATGAGGAGATTGAGTTCAAATGAGATTACATGCAAAGCCAGAATAGAATTTACTTTTTTTCGTATACCTACATGTGTTTATACACCGCGGCCGCGGAAGAGTAGGCTACAGTAGCTTCAGCTTTCATTTTTATTACAACTTTTCAAGGGAGGGGAAAGCGAAGGAGATATCCATAAATTAAGTTTGTCTAGATTGAAGTACAACTTTCCTTTCCATCTTAAGTTAGAATGATACAAACAAAATCACAACATTATCTTGGAGTATAAGCTTTTAGAAAAAGGGTGGAGGGTGCAAATGTGATTTATGCATGCCATCCAAAAATGAGTAGCAAGTCCTACGCTTTTAGCCATTTATACAAATATATGTCGTAGTCCAGGAGCGTTTCAGTCCCTGGCGCCTGCGGACTGGTCCACAAGCGTGGTTGCTTGTGGACCAGTCCACGGGATCACCTACTTTCAGTCCACGAGCGCACATACACTCTCGCATATACTCCCGCACACACGCTCTCTCTTAAACACAGTCACACGCACTCTACTGTTTGTTGGCAGCATAATGAGATTCTTTTGGTTTATTGTGTCTGGGATACGAATTGAGAGTATTGTTTGTGCTGTGCTAAATGTATCAAGTAACCTTGTGCAATCACTCTTACGCTAAAGTGTGGTTTCGTATTCTGAATACTGTAACCAATTCATAATTTTGTGCAATGCAAATGGGCTATAAGACTACCAGATTTCAAAATATCATTGTATTCATGAGTCACGTTGCTCACTCAGAAGACTAATCGCAGGAAAAACATGGCACTCACCGAACCCTCTGTGTTTATGGACGAATTGAGCAAAATACTAATTAATTCGAAGTAAGTTTTTGTTTCCTTCCTAATGAACTAGAATTATACCTGTGTGGGAAAGGCTTCAAAAGGCGATTACTCCAACAATGTAAAAAAAGAGAAGCTTAGAAAATGTTTCTTTGATAAAAGTTGGATGTGCAAGTGTGCTGAGTCACAAAAAAGGTGTATTGAATATTGTGCTGGGAGGAGTCAGAATTTAGTTTTCAAAAAGTATCACGATTAAAATATAATTATTTCTAATTTTAATTTTTCATACACATTTTGATTTACAGAGTTTAGTGTAGTTACACTTGTACCAGTGTCACTATATATTTGTTTCATTCCGTAGTCCACTGTGGAAGGGACTCTATGTACAAGAGATTACTAAAAAATTACCATCCCGTGTATAACGGATTACTCTTTTCTAACATTTCTAAATTACCTAAATAGACATGATCAGCGAGGCAAGAATGATCAGGCTAGAATCGAAAAGAATACACCTGGAGGAGATACATTACGCATTCGAATTCCCAAAGTGGACGGGACAAGCACACGCCCGACCATTATACCATGTCAAGCGCTTGCCCGTACTGCTATAGCTTGTGTTACAATTACAGTGTGATGCTAGCGTTATAGCTAAGCATTTACATGAAAATAAAGTTGTATTATAATGTGGACAGGTCTATTGTCTCTTCATCAGCCTCAGTTTAAACTGTACAACTTATCATATGCAGCCTACCGTTCTACGACTTTTCATTCATCATCGTTATCTTCTTTGCATTGCATTGCAACATTTATTGTAAATATGACATTGAGAAATAATTTATCTCAGATAAATTAGCTCACCTTGTATGTTTATGGCGTTGCTTCGTATTTTTGTTTCACCTCATATTAATGTGAAACCCGCCTATTATGAAGAT
>JAQFZC010000613.1:0-45266 GCA_034695205.1 Dicyrtoma fusca | reverse complement strand
AGGGTACTCTTTGCAAGGTACTGCGTTGGGTACTGGTAGAGTAGGGTAGCGATAGTTCGGAGGGTAGGAAGCTACTGATACTGACTATCAAAGTAGCTGAAGGTACTGATAAGTACTGGTACTCATAAATTCAGGTATTGGACAACACTAGTACTTTGAACGGAGGCTGTCGGCCAAATCCCGCTTTCTTCTTTTTCTTCTTTCTCTCCTATTTTTGTGGGAGAATTGGCGACGATTTAGAAATAAAAGAATTCATATGACTCATACCTATGTACATACGTAGTATTTTACGTAGTGCCTGATATATTTATATAATATGTAGAAAGATAATAGATGGTATGGCTTCATGTTGTTATGGCATGTTCTCTGGTGTGGTGAAATGTGGCATTACTCCGAGATGAATTGAGCTTCGACTTGAACTTTGACAGGGAAACTTTTTATACCTTTCTCTAGGATTTTGTTTCTGATGGCAATGGCGATGGAGTGAGGATAATAAATGTCGCTCTGCTATATGAGTTCATAAACTGCATGCATTACATTGCTTGTATGTAGTTTAATATAATTTAATTAGAGTGTCGTTTTATCCCGAAGTGACTAAAGGTGCTATATATGTAAGTGTGCTTCGTATTCAGACCCATACTCACTTCTGGTTTGGTAGCAACTGTAATAATTTATGATGATGATTATATTTTATCGAATTTACCCATAACAGTTGAAGTGGCAGGTTAGCTTGGAGTTTGGAGGTGCGTCGAGACCTACCTTCCGATTCTCATTGTATTTTGATTGGTTTGTAAAACGGGAATTGGAGGTGAGAACGAATGGGGAGTTTATAAAGAGCTCGTATGTTACGATGACGTGACAATAATAAAACGGTAGAACAAACTGCAACGCATTCTGGGCAGGTAATAGTCATCATGAAAGTTGTCAGAATGAGCTTCCTCGTTTAGGTATTTCCCTTGCCATGTGCCCCTTCTATAGTTGGTGGTACATTAACTGTTTACTGCCAACCATTGATTTTGATTCGAGTGGGATTTTATCTCCGATTTTGATTGCATGACCAAGAACGATTGGGCTGGAAACATTTAATAATGCATTTTGATTTTACCATTTACGCAGCATGTAAGGCAAGATGGGACAAAGCGTGTTGGTACTTAAACTTTACTTATCCTGTTGGATTCGAATCGAAAGAGAAAAAGTAAATAATAAGTGATCTGATGCGGTCTTTTGTATTGTTTGTACTCGTAATCTGATAGTCATCGAGGCTTGTACATATCCGTATTAATAGTGTATGAGTAAATGGTTAAAAATACCTATAATGAAAAGATTCTTGGGATTCGGTTTTGGGAATGTTTAAACGAATACCCCCGTGTCGTGCATTGTTATCGTCGTCGTATTTTCTTAAGGCTTTTGATTTTGATAACAATGGAAGATTACTGGAGATATGGGGGAACTAATAAGCTATACTTACGATGAAGTATGATGAGGACGGGTAGAATTCCTTCCTACTTATTACATAATCTGGCTCTGATGACTCGGAATCTGTAGCTGAGTCCGCCTCGGATGTGATTCCTGATGGAAGGATGATTTTGTTTTTTCTCTCCCCCTTTTCGTTTTCATCGTGACTTTTTTATTCTTTAAATAATATTCCCTATTGTTCACTCATCAACTTCAGTCCCATCCAGTCCAGTCTAGTCAGGTCAAAAGGAAGACTGAGGCTCGGATCGCAATATTATTGTATTGATAACGAATTCAAACCAACGCAACGTTGAATTATTTCTGTCAGAGAAATCTTTCAGTTCTTGGCTTATTTCATTTTGTTGGTGAATAACTTCGGAAGGCTAACAGAAGGAACCTAGAAGGTTTAAAGGAAATCCATTTGCTTAAGAAACTAGTGACATTGACGTAAAAATATTTCGTTATCAATATTGCTTCTGCGCAGTTCAATGATGAAATATTGCCTTTAGTAATAATATCGTTTTTTGTAATTTGATAATATTATTACAAATATATTGTTTGAATTAGTATGTATTAGACAATTTCATGGCTCGAGGGTGCTCTGACGCATTACAATAGCTGCAATTTCTGAATATTAAACTATTTTTTGCTGTTTAACCTGTAAGTTTCAACAGAACTTTGTGCAGAATTCAAAGTTGTGATAATGTGACTGGAAGAGGTCATATTATCCTTCAGTTTCCTTCTCCTCCCAAGATCGTATGACTTTGAGTTAATCATGATAATTTAATAAAAAGAAAACGATTGTAGTTTGTACAGTAGTTTCATGTGTAATTGTCTCAAGTTCACAAACGCCCACTTGCATTGTACATTTATTTCAACAGTTTTGTAGGCTTGCAAATTAGAGTTGCGGACTTTCGTAAACAAATTGTTTTTTAGAGTGGTTGAGTTTTTAATTCCTTGACGTACAAGTATGATCTACTGCGCATTACCGTTTTTTTTAAATCGTAATTTTTTGTTTTGAGCTCGTTATTCAGTTCAAGCGCATTCCGCTATTAGAAATACAGAACAAATTTTAATAATGATTTATTTAATTATTACTTTGTTATATTTAGTAGAGCAAAATCGAACCATACATTTGGTTTTACATACAATTAATACGGACGACGCCACGCTAACGACTAGTATTAGCACAGTGGTTTTTCGATTAGTACTATCAAGTGTGTTATGTGTGCTAAGCTATAGAGTACTAGTTATTTCCGTTTGATTTTTTCTTATGGTGAGAATCGCTGTACATTGTAATTACAGGTAGAAACCGGTTTGCATGGATAGTTGCCACTTTACGTACCTACCTAGGTAGTTCACATTGCACATCCTTAATTACAAATGAAGAAATACTTTTGTGAGATGAACGAAATTCAGTAATAATCACACACGATGCGCGATGCAGTAGCAAAAATGTGGATGGGCAATTATGGTAATAATTATTACTTGCTTGCGAATCCTATAGTCCTGTCGCTCCTCAATTGCTTGGATAATTTACTTCGGTATTGCTAAATACGTGGCTTGGAAAAGCTCTTCAGTACAGTAGATCTTTCGTCTCCTGGGAATATTATCTTAATTAGTAGGTACATTTGCTTCGGTTTTAAATACGGGATGGCAAGAAATTTACACAAATATTACCTAGTAATAGATTAAGAATATCTTAGAAGTGATAATCAAAATGTAGTCAACTGTACCCCTGGTCGCATTCCAATAGCAAGTTAGAGATTATGCAAGAAGGCGGCTTATAGATTGTTCTCGATTCGATGTTGTAGACGTACTTGTATGTGTGAAATCTTAAATACCAGAAGGTAACTTCACTGAGCACATGATTGCCTGCTTTTAAACTCGTTTCGAGTACAAGTGTCTGTGCTATGACTGTTGTATCTGCGTTCCTACAATTATGATGCAATTACACAGATAATCGAGCATAAAGTGGCCACAAGTCCTTGACTTTGTCAATGAAATAAGAATGCACTGCCCTCCGTTGAATCTATTGTATGGCTGTAAAATGTTGAGTTAGGTTGTTGGTCCTGTCTCTTATCTTTTGTCGTGTCTTGTTTTTGTAGACTACGCAATTGCAATATCTTACTATTCTTTAAATTACATGTGCGCTTATGGCCTGGGGTAAGTACAGGGAAAAAAATTACTACGATTGTACATCTCTCGTTTTTTATTTTAATTTATGTTATACGTTGTAAATAACGTCATGTCCGGCAAGATAGCGTCAAGCTACGCTGATAGTCAATTTATTAGGACAGCTACCTGCTCGAGGTTGTGATGAGATTTAAGATTCAGTAAAGTAGGTAGTTGTTTGTCTGAGAGTGTTTTTTATTTACATCTTCTTTCGTGTTACATAATCATCTAGGTATGTGCTGTACACTGTATTTACAAGGTTTGGTTACAGAAGTGGATAATTATGCTGAATTAAAATTTTTAAATAAAGTGTATTCCTGTTTTTAAATATTTGCATGCTTAGACACCTACGTAGTTTCAAAAATAAATAAGGCCCGAATAACTGTCAACCGTGACGTTTGGTTGAAAAGTCGTAAACTTGTGGCAACTGCAAATTGTGTAGTTGCGTCCAAGTTTCAGATTTTTTATCCATGCCCATTAATGTGTGTCCAGCAAACTACATATAGTGTTTTTTATTTTGATGGGAATTTACTATCCCATTATTACTAGTATATTTTCTATACGTGAGTTGCTTTAAGAAGCTATCCTGGCAAGATTCCCCGTAGAACAAAATATCATTTGCTCCCGTAGGGAAATTCTGTCCTACTTTTAGACAAATATACCTGCGAGGAGATTTTTTCCGGTACTTATTTGTATTGGGGAGTAGTTGGGCAAGGTAAAATTAAATTAGAAAACCTGCAGTCTTCTAAAAGTAAAACAAAGTTAAAGAAAGGAAAGATATATTATAGAATGGAATTCCCACAGAAACTCAAAGAAACTTTTTTCTCTGGAAAAATAATAGGACATGTTCTACGTACTGCGTAGGTGTATTGCCTGTGGCATGTACAGTCTGTCTCACAGCTGTAGAGCCCATGACGCTTTCAGGGTGCCAGCCCAGCACGTAGCATAAAATGTACAATTTTATCACTTTTTGATGAAGACGGACCAGTAAACATGTTTTAACTCCAGTTAACCTCAGGGGTCAAGCAGGTCACACACAATAAAATAAAATCTCAAAAAACTCAGGGTGTCTCAAAATTTTAGAGCCCATTTGGGGATTTTCATCTGTGATTTCCACAATTGACAATTGTTTGAAAACTTCTTTGGTGCAAATATATCTTATATCTTTAAAACAGTTTTCATTTACATAAGTTATCGACGAACAATTTGCTTTCCTTGGGAGCTTGAAAAATGGAAATGGGCTGCAACTCTTGCTAGCGTCGGGGGTTCTAAAGACATTATACAGACTGTAATTTCTTAGATATATAACTTGCCGTTGTCTACATTTCGAGTTTTTAGTTGTTAGTTCAAACAACTACTGGATTTCGTAATACTTACATTTAAGTTTGATATGATATGATGATGATCATGGAGGGTGATACCGTCATCTTTCATCTTTTCCCTACGTCTTTGTGTTATATTCTTATGCGTTCTGTTGTTCATCGCTTGAGATTTCCCTTGAAAGTTTTTTTTTCCAGATTCACATTGAAAATTTGATTGAGAAATACAAACTTTTTAATTGTATGCCCCAGCGTACCTACAGAGGCGCAGAGGCACCTGCCTACGACCTACTTACCTGCCTAGATATGAGAGTTTTTGTTTTTGTCTCGTTCTGATTGTATTACCGGTAGGTAATTCAATAAAGTGATCCTTCTGAGTGAAATGGAACGATGGGAGCTAAATGTATACACATACAGTGCATTCAAATAATTGGTGCCTACCACTTCGGTAGTGTACCTCCATCTCCATACATACGTACCAAAGTTAAGCTCACAAGATTTATTACAAGTAGAACAATGATTTGTTGTAAAATTTTCAGAATGAATGTATAGAATGAGCCGTGAATTTCTCAGCTCATTTTTGGAAGTAAAAACGGTGTATCAGTAACAAAGACAGCAACTAAACAAAACAACACTTTTAACTAGAATACTGCCATCGAATTCAAAAGTAAATATAAATACAAAATTATAAATAGCATCCACTTAGTTGAATCTTTGTATGAGTGTCTAGCAAAAGATTGTAAAATCCTCTAAAAAACAGTACATTTTGCGGTTTTCCTTAAACAAATTGAAATGCCAAAGTTAGATCTTCAAAATGACAAGTCGTTATCTTGTTCTTAGCATTTGAGGCATTTAAAGTTTGGAGACGGTGATGAAGTGTTTGAGGGTGTATAAACAGACTTTACCTCAAAAAAGTAATGCTGTAATTTAAGGAAAATCTCCGTCTTAAAAGTACTGTGTCCTTCAGCAAAATGACATGACAAGCACTTTCATTTTCTATTGCAGCCAACCGCACACTGAACTACAGTCCATTCATTCTTCTGTTGAACTATTACTATTAATAGCTTAGCTTAGGTTTTTTCCCTGAAGTAGATTTGGATTGTGATTCTGATTGGCGATTGGGGTTCCTGGCTCTATTCTGAACCACCTTATGGTTGGTTATGGTTATCCTTGAATCTTCTAGAAGATTAACATTGAGTATATAGAGTGCTCTCTATACACCTTTGTGGACGTATACAGTTACCTATGGTATAACATAATGACTTAGATTTGGATTGGAAAGGAAATGACTTGAGAAAGGCAGTAAAAAGGATTTTCGACTAATTCTGAGGATGGCCAAGTAATATTTATTTATGTAGGTCGCTGTTGCCATAAAAGAAGCTACGAGCGTACATAAAGTCTTGTGAGATTTCATTGCAACTACTGACTGTGCTAATGGCTCAACGAAATACACACATTATTGACTGACCATTTTACTCCTAATTCGATCGTCTATTCAATGGGACCACTGCCAGGATGGCTGGACTTGGACTTGAATGGGCTTCTCAGTTCCACTGTTCGTTTTGTATACAAACATTATGTAGTACGTGGTTTGTGGTCATTGAAACCCACCTATGGTTGGATAATTGCATTGCATTAGATGGAAGTTTTGAGACTTCCATGCTGCAATTTCCCCGACATGGCATTCTGGCTGCTATCTCCAGATTAAAGGAAAGGAGGTAAGGATTGCGAGTTCTACATCATTATCTCCGCTTTTTCTCCAGCCTTCGGTTTTGGCAATAACATAAAATGGCAAATGGCGGTACCGTGATCATTCACAAGAGACTGAAACGAGATCGTGGGCGGGTGGGGAAGACGAGAGGTACTCAAATCTCATGGCAGGCAGATTTCTCTTGAGCTAGCCATTTTCATTTCATTTGGGATTAGGACAAGGTAGGATCACATTGACGGCTTATATTTCTACTTCCCGTATGTTCTTCAACCCGCCCTATACTACCTTAGATTTAAGGGCCTCCCAATTTTTACGTCTGAAAAAATACTGTTACTGGGACGAATTTTAAGTAGGTTTTGTGGGAATACGTTTATGCGCATGCTACTGTTTTAAAAGAAGTGTTTCTAAACGAAACTCTGATTTAATTTCTGAGAGTTCCCCCAAGTCAGTACTCCCAAATCCGACAGGACCATACTCTTCCTTAATTCAGTACTCCAGACCATCCTGGGCTTGAGATAAGCTATCCTCACGTACTAGTACGTATGCATAGCTCCCGTCTACAAAGCTTATATAATCTATAGTAATAAAATTTAAGATTTTTAGTGCGGTTTTTTCTTTTGTAAAAAAGGCATCCCTGGACTTTAGATCATTAAAAGAGGCTTTCTATAGTCAGTCGTGCTGAAGCTGAAACCTTGGGGCTGGGGATGGATGGGGTGACGGTTTAGCACTTAATTTATTGACGTACAATATTTCATCTTTCATCTCATATTGCAATTTTATTGGAATTGTATAACCTGCTGATGACTTGATGACATTGGCTGGGCGCTAATAAAGCGTAGAAGAGGAGGGATGGGTATGCAAACAACTTCGTTATGATCTTATTTCAAGTTAAATCTAAATGCTGTGAATACTTTATAAATGAGTTTTTTTTTCTGATAAAGTTTAATTATTTTTGTTTGTGGCCCACTTACGAACAACTACGTAGTATTCGGAAGAAGTAGTTGAGGTCCATGCTTTTATTAAGGTTGCCTTTTACCTAGTATGCATTTTTTTTTTGTATTTTTTGTGTGTTATGCACTGTTAGTCTCGACATGCCATGTTTAATGTTATCCTCTTCCGACAATTTTATTTTGCTCGGGATTGGTTGGATGAAACATCACGCCACACCGTAGCCGTAGTAAACAAATCGAGGGAACACATCATGCCATGCTACGTATGTACGTATGGCATCCGTACGCATACCGGAGAAATGCGAGAACATAATAGGACATTTGGCGTTTCCATCTGTCATTTCGGACTTTCTACAGTAGGGATTCATAGAGCTGTTTATGATGGAATTATTGTGGACAGTTCGGTTTGTAATAAAATACGATTACCTATAGTTGTAGCGACAACTCAATTTAATTCAATTTAGTTTGTATAGTAGTGACAATGAAAGCGATGCAGTGGGATGTTGGTCCCTATAATACAGTATATGTATGCATTAATTTATGCACTTGTCCATGCAGTAACGTACGTTTGTTAATGTTTGTATGTAGCAAGTTCACGGTGAATTTATAGTCCACACAGATAGATAAAGGAGCTGTTGAAAATCTATCTGAAAAGTTCTCAAATGTAACCCGACAGCCGCAGATTCAAGTGACTGTATTGTATGTACGTAGTACGTATCCCTTCCATTCTCTTTTAAGTTTAAATTGCGTTCTGTGCAATGTATGTAAATTTTTCAGTAGTCGAATTATGACAGCAACAGTAGTACATCGGCAATTCAGTAGTAAAATGAGAATTTGTGAAAGGAGAGGGGGTCACAGGTTGCATAGAGATGCATGGCATGTGTAACCTATGAGTATAATTCCCCTCAGTTTAAAATTACAGTGGTGGCACGCTACTTAAGTATGTGAATGTAAACTGGGAATGCAGTTGGATTTTTAGTATTATTGCTATTATTTGTTGTTCCATGGTTGTGTGTGTGCTGCTGCTGTTTATTGTAATTGCATTGTATTGTATTGTGTAGGATGCGATGGTATTATTGTGGCATGGATTGTAATAATAATTAATGTGCATTTCAAAGTCGTTGGCGTAATCATATGCTATGTGTATTCATTCATTCTCTCATTTCATTGGCAAAGCAATGGTGACTGATTACAACTTTTTACAATTTACACATGCATACAAACTATACGGTTTGAAGTGCATTTCAACAAAGGGACATGGACTTCCTTACAGTGTATACCTACATATAGCTGTTATACTAGTGTATTGCATTCCGCGTTGGTAGAAAGGAAGACAAACTTTATTAACAAAGCAAAGCGGACACTACTACCTCCCTACGAGGATAGCCCAGTGGACCCAGTTTTACATTGTAGATTTTGGCTATGATTATATTATGTTCTTTTCTTGTTGTACATTTCTTAAATTGAATAAAGAGTACAAGTTTAATTTTGACAGGGAAAAATGAGCTCTGTTTATACAAACAGTTTTTGGGAAAGCAGGTTTTGTTTACTGGCCGTTTTTGGTGTGTACTCAATGTACTGGTCACTGGTTCTGGCTTTGCATATTGTTTTAGTAGGTTGGATGCCGGAATAAAAGGAAGCACAACGAGTATGTAGCTTTTTCATGGCGGTTTAATTCTTTAACTTTTGAAATATGTATACGTTAGACCGTTGCATTGCACTTCATCGAAGTCTGTGTCTGGAATTCTTAAAAAAGGCACACACACAAGTTACTGTGGTTGATGAATTGTAGGTATGTTTAGTTGATCGTGCCTAAGTGAACCCGCATCTCTCCCAAGAGTCCAGAGTTTTATTTATCGGTCTGGTATCCTTTAGTTTTTCCTTTGAGATTGGATGATAGAACTGTGCTGTGTACTGTATTCCTGTAAAATGCAGGTCGATTATTTATTGACTTTTAATATTTTTCTATTTCAGATTTTTGAGGGAGGGTCATATGACAGCTAATGATGTATTGTTGTGTCTTGCAGATTTCGAAGCATTTATGTAATATCGTACTGGACATTGGTGCTGGTACAAATTAGCTAATCAGTTAAGAAGGTTATTAAATTCGAATTAACTTTGTGATAAATCTACAATCTAAAAGTTCGGAGTGCACTATAAGCAGTTCAAGTGGTTGTACAGATTACTAGAGTAGGTGCTTACGATCAAACCTGCAGTGGTTTCCTACGTAAACCTAGAAAGTAGGGTGCACATTCATAGTAACTAAGATTGTGTACTTTATAGAACAAATTCCTGGCAAGTAAAACTTCACGCTTATACACTGCACTAACTACACTACCTGCGTACATAGGTACACACATAAAAATTAAGTAGCCACCCGAGCACAGTTTGTGGTCTAATACTTAAAAAAAACTAATAAGTTCAAGTTCAGGACCTCATGGGCTTAAGAGTTCTATTTGAAACCTCATGGTTTCAGAAACATTCCCTTACTACAAAAATGATTTATTTTTACTTTCTTAGCGTCTGATGTAAACGCATGAGGGCTATGTTAGCCAGAGCCAAGGGAGGCTGTAGGTAATCCTAATAACGTAAACAATGTGAAATAATTAAAATTATTAGTGTTACTGTTACTATTAACTATTACGCCTATAGGAACATACCTATGCAATTTACAAAATCTACTGACGATTATACACTACGAGGGTGCCGGGTGTAGGGAGTCTCCGTCTACGGTGTAATTACCTACGTCTTAAGTACATAAAGTAGGTACCTATTCGACTTCTGATTACCGTCAATCTTCGAGTGTTTCCCCAGTAAGCTGTACTAAGGTTCCAGTCTTATTTTTCTGGTAACGAAAGTGTACAAATTCAAATAAACACACTTTACCGAATTTGAAATGGATTGTTTTAAAAGTTGTGTAATGAAAATTAACCATCACTGCAAATATTGCTAAATACCCACTCGCGTTTTTGAAAGAAAATTTTCAAAACTTTATTGAAAACAAGTTATGGAATAAAACAATGTATGTGTTGAAAATCCGGAGCTGTTTGAGTACAACGGCAAGCCAGGCATTTTCGGTACTTATGATTTGTGTTATTGTGTTTCACGATGGCAAGGTTAGATTGGGATTGTAAACAGTGACCCCTCCACGGGGTTACGATGGATGTAGACATAGGAAATACTATGTATTGGGTGCATGCAAGGCTTTTATTGTTCATTATGTAAATATTTGCTTAATAAACCAGCTAGCATCCGAAACGGGCAATCCCCTACCCTCTACAAGCCACGATTACGGTCATAATGTATGGAGATGAGACATTAGATAATAATTCAGTGGAACTACACGTGACATTATCGCACACTCTAATTTAGACGTCTACAGTCAGTCATAAAGGGTAAGCATGCACATAATTAAATCAACGCATCATTTCGCATAAACAACAGTTATTACATGGACTCCACGCTGAGTATGTTATTCTTGTTCATCAATATCATTCCATTGTTTGATTTTTTCCCTTCCCTTTCTAGTCTGGCTGTCCTCACGTTCGGTCGTAATAAATTACGGATTACATTTCATTTTCTTCCTACAGTAATACATGTCGGATGTGCTCAGCATCTACTATGTATGCATCTACTTATATCAGTGATGCTAATCAGTGTTAGCGATTGGTTGGGAGGATTATATCCGCAATCAGTTGACGACAATACCCAAGATAAAATGAAATCAAGTGGACATGATCCCGGGTAGATGTACATAGTAGTAACAATGGCAATAACAATAAGCGGCCATTCACTGCCCCATTGTTATATCCGTCCGTACAGTATTGTTGGACTGTCAGTGGAAACGACGTGCTCGATTTGATTCGATCAAGTAAGCCTGAAAAGCCTATAAAGGCAGTCTTAAAAATAATAAACTAGGTAGGTACATACTTAAATGCAGTGTACAGGCATATTTACAAGTTCGTAGGTACTTTCATAATATGTACCTACTTGCATACTGCTACCTCCGTAGGTGTATGTATGATAAGTGCAATTTACAAAAACTAACCCAGGCTTCATTGAAACATGGGTTTTCGAGAAGCCTTTTTGGTGGACGTTAAACAACTCTCGTCTTTTACTGCTTACCACCCGTGTCGTTCATGGAGTGCCCAATTCTTCACAGAGAGAGAACAGTCATTTTCAACTTCAACCCCGGTGGTGGAGCAGCTTTAGCTTTCTGTGTACCTATGTATGTACCTACGCTTATAAAATATGCACTACCGTTCCATTAAATGGTTTATTCAATTTTTACTTTTATCTTCCCTTTCAAAGTGACTGCTACCCTGATACTTTACCACATATTATACTGTACGGAGGCCAGACCTTTCAGCTCTGGGTCTCCTCATCGTTTTGTTTAGGATGCGTATGGTCCTGTGATGATATGATGATAGGATAGGATACGATACGATGCGGTTCACTTGTTTATTGTTACAGGGAGTTGAGACTTCATTTGAATTTCGGTGAACCCGCGTGCTCCCCCTTTCAGTGCTTCCTCTTCTTTCAAGGGTCTATAAGGAGGGTTACTAACTTACCTAACCTTATCTAGTAATTGTGTGTATTTATTTGTGTAACCTGACATATGTAATAGTAGAAATTTTTCAGACATATATTTATCTAGTACGTACTTTTAGGTTAGGTTAGGTATTCTGCCCTTTAAGTTTATTTTTATGAGCGGTCATTTTCGTTTTCACGAAAAATCTCGGCCTCATATACTACAGTTGTCAATCTCATTCTCAACACAGCTTACTAGATTAGACGGAGGGGAGCGACTAGAAGCCAGCTACTAGGCCCTCACAAATAGGGCTCTTTCTTCAAATGATCACGATAGAAGCAAAAAATAAGGATTTTTGGGTTGAGGCTGACGCATTAATTCTGCAACGGATTCATTGCACATTAAGCTCAAGTAGTTGCAAAGCGGAATTTAAAAACTGGATTCTGTTTTAGTGTGAACATCGCTGGTTTGAAGCCCAGGTTTATATTTGAATTCTTACAATTTTACGAGCCATTGAAACATTGAAATGAATGGAAGGAAGAAATGTGGGTAGCGAGAGGAAAAGAGGTTGGGAATGTATTGAAATCGAATTCTTAAGTGTGTACTGGTACTGCTACGGTTGGTGGTGGACAAAGTATTTTTTGGATGCATTTGCCTTTGATTGTGTAGTACTCTGAGGCCTGATGCGATAGTGGGAAGGGAGGAAAGCTAACGCAGGGGTAGAATTGAAACTTTGATGTGATGTGAAGTGGCAAAATAAGCGTAACCAAGTGCATTGGGGAGATTCTACGGAAAAGAAAGTACCTAATAGTAAGTATATCCATGTAAACTGCATCTTCGGCTGCTGACTGTGAGTGAAATTCGAACCCTGAGCTGACAATAAGTTTGTTCATGGTTCATTGTCCAGCTATTTGAGCAAATCTTTTCTTTCCCAAGCCCAGAGGAGTGCAATTTTTTACCCATTTTCATTCCGTTGGCAATCCGTTTCATCCCCTTGTTATTATGTTACTTCGATATTTCGATCCGATTCCCGATTTTTTCTTTCTGCTGTGTCTCTTTTTTTTGGTTCTGTGTCTTGTTCTCGCCCTGTCCTGCTGTCTCTCTGTCCCTGTCCTCCCATGGCCTTGTTCAATTCTGGCTGGATTCGGTAATTTAGTTTTGACATCGGCATGCCGTTGCTGTTCCTCTTACTTTGCTGTTTTGTCATCCTTTTTTGGGGGGTGATTCCATGTATGTCTGGGTGAGCTGATCAACTTGCGTCTCATTCCTCTCTTCCCCCCTTTTCTTTGTTATTTTTTTCTCTCACTCGCTCACTCAGTCAGTCTCATCTAAAGTACGCACCTATACACAAAGTGCTGTGTGAGGCTACTGTATACATATATCATCGGGAACTCGGAGCAGTCCTATTATTATTGTTATTATCATCATAGGATGCGATGCGAGATTCCCTTGGTTCTAAGGGGGATGCGGATTAGGATTTAGATAGGTGTTTTTTGTATGTGGGTACCTAGGTGCATATCGATGCGAATTATGACTAGTAGTAGTAGAAACCAACTATATAACCTCCAGATAGATGCTTGCACGAGCAATGCAATGGTTTGTAAAGACTCTGAACAATTCGTACCCTGTGTATTTTCAATAAAGAGAAAAATAAGAACTGCTGATGACATGTTTTATGCTTCGTGCATGTACCTAAGTATTTTGTGGCATCATATGGCGTGGTACATTGCAGTTGTGAGGGTAAATTATTAGAAAGAGTCAGCTAGGTTTTGTTGGTTTTCTCTGCATTATTGCTCGTATAGCTTTAGTAAATTGTCATCGGTAATGCTATGGGGGCTTACAGATATTACGTCATACGTTCTGAATTAAATGACGACTGAAACGAACGTTTTACAGCTTCAAAAAATGTAAAACTTAACATGTACGCATTTCCTAAGGATGGTAAGATTTCTAACAGGTTTATTCTTGAAGTAATAATTGTGAGGGTCCTAAGTGCATAATAAACTAAAGTATTTCCACCTAATTTATATCGAATTATTTTGTATGTGATTTCCTTCTTGAGCTGTTAGAAGGCATTACATTATCTGAGCCATTCTTTGGGTGACATAATTGCCAATTCTTCCCTTTGCATTACTATTTATACCGGGCATAATTTAGTTGAGGATGAGGAATAGGTGTGCACAATGCAGTTGTGAGCAATAACACACTGGAGTAGAATGAAGTAAAAGAATTTTAAAATTGCAGAATTACATAGATTGGCTCGTAGCATGGTTCGTGACTAGACTGGTTGCGATTAGAGCATAACTAGTGGTGCATTACGTGGAACTGAGAGACTACAGCGTGGAATGGAACTTGGTGACAATGAGGATGGGGATGGGATGAAAGACCATGGGAAAATGTGGCAAGGCCGACAGTGCACTGACAATGACACTGGCAATGACAATGACAAGGAGCTAGTGCGAAGAACAGGGAATGAATATGCTAATTGATGAGGACCAGACCAGACCAGGCGTGGAGGGGATAAGAATAACGAATCAGGGAATGGAAATAATGCCGGGGAAGGGAAAGACAGGTTCATTTGGGAATTACGAATGCAGAAGGAAATAAGGAGAGTAAATCTAAATCTACGCACATCTCCATTACTCCATCCACGTATACTTTCTACTTTCTCATCCTCTTTCATTTCCATTTCGTTTCCTCCATTAAGAGAAAGTGGAAGTGGAAGTGAATGCCAAGCCAGCACTCGAGCGAAAGCCAATGCTCATGCCAAAACCAAAGCCAGAGTCAAAGTCAACCCTCATCGTGTATGTCTGGATGAGTTTAACTCTGGAAGGCTGTTAAGGCTCTGACTTAAAGTTTTTGGGTTTAGTTCTGGTCTGGTTCGGTCTGGTCTGGTGTAGTCTGGTTCTGTCGTCAATAGACAAACACAGACAGATGAAGAAATAATATCTTGCTATTCTCCTGCGATTCCATTTTATGACGATCAAGTCATTTCATTACATTGCACTACACTTCTGCAAACAAATACACACGGAGACGGAACCAAGAAGGGGAAGTAGCGACATGCTCTGCATAGCATGAAACAAAGCAGGTCGCGTGTAGGAGTTTCTTTCCTAGTTAAATTTCCTCGGCTGTACCTGCTATCTCTCTCCTACCCTACCCTACTCTACTCTACCATGCCCTGCCTTCTGCACACAAGTAGGTACATAGACCTGGGGACGCGGGATTTCACTTAATTTGATAGACAAGTTTATTTTCTATTGAACCACAGGATTTTAGGATTCATGTGGATTTACTTGGAGAAAGTCTAGCGAAAAAAAGAATTCTCTCTCCTCAGCTATCTGTCTACAGAATTTGACATCATTCAATACCGAGATGAATTCGTATATTCATCGTAGGATAGGACACACTATGACACAGACCCAACTGCTTGACAGTATTGGTTCAAATATTTGCTCGTGGCCCAGACTGTAGCAGCTACAGTCCAAAGCATCCATGTTGTTGTCCAGATGTACAGCGGTACTATATTCTGTTTTTAAAGGGCGAAGTTGATAACCTTGATGGAAAAAGATAGTAAACATTACCGGAAATGTAATGTAAAAAAGAATCCTTGTAATTGCAATCAAGTACTAATCGAAGAGCGCTTTCTTCTTATTTTTCCGATACACGACCGAGGACGAAATGTGAATGCATTTGCACGGTAGAACTTCTACAAAGGGACCGGAACTTCCACTTGGTATCATATCTTTTGTAATCTTGTCGAACCTATATCACTTATTTTGTCGGAGATCGGAAGGCGGAAAGGAATGGGAACTGGATCTTGGTATTCGTATGTATATATTAGCATCGACTTTACTATCGATCTGTCGTCGAATTTCTAGATTCTCTTTTTCTTTCTTCTTTTTCAAACTTTTTCAGCCAAAGGTTTGCCGCACAGCTTTTTGTTTTATTTGTATTCGGTATTTTTGGCGGATACTGTGCATTTATCATGGCGAATGTTAATTTTTTTGTGAGGGCACAAGTATACAGTATACACAATTACGACATGCTTGTGCGACGTTGCGTAACTCTCCGTTGCTTGAAAGTTGAACTATGCCATCCGCATTACCCATTGCCATGGTCGTGACAATCCTATTCATACTGTGCATACTTATAATGTAGTAGTGAAGTAGTAATACTTATGAGCACACGCGCTACACCAGAAAATGAAAGTAAAAAGGAAATAAAAGTATGATTCGCATGAGTGTTGTATACTTTACATGCAGCTGATGGGGTCGGGTCGTGGAAGTAAAATCAATAAGAATAATATATAAAATTACTCTCAGCTGGCAATGACTTTACCTTCTGGCCTGTCTTCAACTGGGTAGTTTGTATTTCAGTGTAGGGACGCGTACATACTTTACATACGTAGATTGGTACGTGTGCGTAGGGATGCATAGTTTGTAGATTGAAATGAATGTTCCACGGTACATTGAGTCCACATCCCGAATTCAAATTCGTATTTCCGAATTTGATTTGTTGCACTCAACCCAATTCATGGGCTAGACCCTCAGCTCTGAGTTCAGAGAAGTATTTCCCTGTACACAACGTTGGGTTTCCGTAAATTTCATGTAATAAAGCTCACCGTCAGATTTATTTCCGTGTTGTTTGCCAAAATCTAAATTCAATCCATGCAAGCATGCATACAGAGACCATTTGATTTGATGAAGACCTTCAACCTGAAACGGAACTCCCTCTGTGTGTATAGGAGCCTATGTCGGTAGATCTATCAGTGCGACATAGTCAAGTATTTTGTAATTTCGTTAAGTGTGCAAAATGCTCTATCATGTTTTTTTGAAGAATGCAAAAGAGCTTTCATTTTGAGTATAAATTCACCATAGGTTTGTACTTACGCCATTTTGTATTTTAAAATGTAGATAACAGTCTAACTTTTGTCTGTGAATGTAATTGTGCGTGGCTGTATTTACTTTCAGATATTTAAAACTCTGGAAGAATATATTTTGAGTATCCAGTGTTTTTCTGCGATCAAGAATCGCGACCACAGTAGCCTTATTTACAAATATTTGTGTTGATAGCCAAGAGCTTATATGATGCGTGCTATATCTGTAAAGAATCAGTGGAATCGTGAAAGTGAATAAATGTATTTGCCTGTTCACAGTTCCGTGAATTTTTCTTTACTGCTTCCTTATTGGAATTCCTTCATCCCACTCATATAAACATGCTTACATCATACAGTGATATCTGAATTCGTGTCTGCTCTACTTGGTACTGTAGGCACTGGCTTGGTTTTGCGGCTTGGGTACAATGCGAACTATAAAGCCAGCGGCGTGTTTGTACTCTACCTATATAGAGCACGAACCGGTTCAGTCCGGAAAACTAGATGACACTGGCGGGACCATTTTGGACGGAACGGTTTTCCAAAGTCCTTGAAGTAGTTGCACCTACATCCTCTTTCTAATTCTGGTTTGCACTCGGTGTTCAGTTTATGTATAGCCAGGGTTCAATTTATTCGGAGCTAAATACAGATTGAGCTTTGAATTAATTCAAGGTGATGAATTAAATCTGACGACTAGGGGTAGAAAAGTAAACTGCTGGAATGAATCTGAGTGTGGCCACACGAACATTAGTAAGTAATCTAGAGCATGCAAGGTTAGAAATGAGTGAAAGCAAATTGAAAACATTTCCTCAGTACGTACACTTTGGAAAGCACGGGAGAAAGCAGTTGCTAATATTATTATTTATACATGCTTTTATCAAGTTTTACCAGCAGAATTATTTTCTACATAGTACAGCTAAGCATTGGAACTTTATCATGTTATATCGCTGTCAGTATGGTAGACCCTGCTCATGAATTCGTAGTATAGCACCATAAACAAACTTGCCTCCACTTTTATCACTTATGTAAGTTCACCAATACTAGATTAAGTGAGATATCATGGAAGCTACATAGTTTTTGGTTGCGGGGTGAATGTTTGGTGTGAAGGTAAATGCGGGTAGAAAGTCAGCGGGAGGTAGTTTTAGGTTGATTCCATGGCCATAGTTCTTGGATGACATGTGAAGCTGACATTGATGGCGAGAGTGGTGGTGAGACGGAGACGCGAGGTTATGAGCTCACAGTTCACTTGAGTGTTCCGTCAAAACCATCAAATGTAACATGAACGTATAGTCCAAATCTCCCACTCGGCCATCCTTCACTCACGAACTTTCACTAACTTAATAAAAACTAACTACATCGACCACTAACGCTGCACGCATCTTTTTATACCGTTTAGAGATGTTGGCGTGTGTCAGTGCTGACTATTGACCCTCACATATTTTATTGAAAAGTGCGTGTTTTCTAGATACCTTTTATATTTCACTTTTTAAAATATCAATTTATGTATTTATAGTTTGAGCTTTCTTGCATAACCGTACATTGATTTTGTCCCTGGGGTAGAATTGTCATTACTTTTGTCGCTTTGTTGATTTGTGCGAACATATATGCTGTATACCACAAGATATTTAAGCCACAAGCCCTCTGGCCTAACTAGTAAGCCACGAGATCTTTCCTCCTGGTCTAGGCCACGACGAAATCTGTTTCAGGTCGTGAGAACCGATGATACAGTCTAGACCAGAGCACAAATTAAGCTTCAGTCTAGGCCGGAGAACACAGCAGCATTCAAGAGAAAAGATCTTGTGGCTTTGGCCAGAGGGAATGTGGCCTAAACATCTGGTGGGCTGCGAAATATATAAGGAAGGAATAGTAGAAGTCAGTGCCTGAGAAGAGCAATAGCCCAATCGTTAAGTAATTGTAAAGGCTGGGTCTGTGTAATACGAGTCTGATCTTGACGTGTCTATAGGCAAGGTATGAAATGTTGGAATGAAGAAAGTTCTACAAGTACATCCACTGGAATCAATTTCAAAGAGTTCTATACAGAGCTTAAAGCATGTCTTAAAGCTTTATGAAAAGATCTCTTATCCGTTCACGTAGAAGTCATGGGCAAATGAACTATCTAGCAAGGAGGACTGTGTAGGGAATGGTGGAGCAGTTGTATAAGACAAGATGGATTTTGCATTTATCACAAAAGATCTATTCACACCCAAAGACGATGCCAGAGAAAGTTGACAATGATAAAGAGAAAGTAAAGAATGGCAAAGTTAAGACTAGACTAGACTACATTACTAGACAAGATCCGGAACACGACGACTGAAAATAAAAAGAAGGAGAAAGAGGTGAAAGCATGCTTTCCCTCATGATTAGAATAGAAAATCTTTGGATCAGTACAACATCGAGGAACGTATGTAGCATATAATTATTCCATTGTACTACAGTCGCATTCAGCACTACCTGCTTCCATTACGGTGGTCTCAGTACTAGCTATTAAAGTGAAAATGCTATAGTTAAACATGTAATGAATATGAATATAAATGCGTATACCTTCTAAAGAAACTAGGTACTAGTAAGCAGATGCAATAGCAGCAGTGGAACTGTATACTTCTCTAAGTAGTGAGCACACACACACACACACCGTGTGGTTTGGATTCGGAACATGCACATAACAAGACAACATAATTCCATTGATTTTCCTAGGCGAATCCTAACAATAGCCTTGTAAGTATGTATTTTCAATGTTCGACGATATGAAGAAAGTTGAGCTGAGAACAAAGACCAATGTACCTTACCTTGGTTTAGTTTGGTTTGTTAGGGAGTAATTTTAATTTTACCAGATATGCTTGCAGAACAGACACTATGGACGCTGTAGCATGTCGTGCAAAGTTATATCCATTATGTGGATCAGTTTTGGATTAAGGAATTCAGAGCGGATGCTGATGAGACGCTGTATGTACGTAGATTTTTCTGTAAAAAGGATAAAAAGGGAAGGAAAGGGAAAAAACGGGAGTGAAAGTTGGGAATTTTAACAGCGAAATGGGCTGGTGTACAGGGGAAATGGAGAGAAGGAAGGAATGACGTGACACTTTTCACTAATCGCAAATAAGAATTCATGGTTGTGACTGAGTACATAGTACACATGCAGTGCAATGGAAGTATACGTAGTATATGTCTTTGGAAATGGAAAGCGTACATGCACGAGTACATTCACTTTTCTATATACATTTATATATATATAACTACTTAATATTCCCAGTCTCACGACTACGACTACTACCAGGACCAACACCAAGGCAAGACTGGGTCTTTGCCTCGTTGAAGTGCAAGCTGGAGAAAGTACCAAGTACCACTTTCTCCAGAGAAAATGAGATGCGGAAGCTAATATTGGTTTCTAAGCTTGTTCTGTCCTGGACGGTCTCTCCCTATCTCTCTCTCTCTCTATGCTCCTTTGTATGTGCGTTTGTCCATATGTAATAAGCTAGAGCTTGTCTTCAGTCAGTCCGTCCCGGCTCTGCACTCTCTACTATCTACATGGCATGCTGCTGCTTTGGGAATATTCTACCGGGTTGGATGGTGGTTGTCTGTGGGCTTTGGCTTTCCCTTTTCCCTGTATTTGATTCTAAAAACTAATGCTTGCGAATATCAAATGAAATTCGATGTAAGTATGCCGAGAAAGATAGGGAATATATAACCATGACAACCAAATACCAAGGACGTCGGGAAGAAAGGCAGACGGAATGCACGATAATGAATACCAGTGGCACATAGCTATGCAAATTTTAGGGAAATTTTTAATTTTCTGGAATATTTGATGTTTGATTTACTTTTACATTTAGAGAGAGCTATATGTGAATTTTAGTGTAAAGGTTTCTGAGTTATTATCAACGTATTTTGTTGTGTGGTACTGTGGTTCTATTCTCCATTTGGGACTTCGAAAATGTTGTTTATTTATATTTCCTGCGGTAAACCCCATCGAAAACTAGCCGTTTTGACAAACATTTTATTAATTAGATTGTGCAAAAGTTATCACTCACTACGTGTACCGCAAATATTCTATTAATTTCTCTGGAAACTAGCAGTGTTTCAAAATTGAAATTTTCACTTCGGTGCGGTGATGTAGACAATAAAATCTTTAAACGATTTTATTAGAGCTTTTGTTACGGATCAGAGAATCAAGGTTATTTTTATGGGTTGATTATAACATTATAATGGTAGATATTTCGATCTACATTTTACAGACAAGAAAACAGGAAGAGGGATACGATCGATAGAAGTTAAATTGATGATAGATACGAAATTTTCATTTGAATCGCCTATTTGTAGATGCTGGTAATTTGAATATCATGCTGAAACTTTAGTGTACGATCAATTTCAAGTCAAGTTTTAATTTGAAACTGTGAGGAAGGAAACCGCAAAATTAAAGTCAAAGAGTATGTACATCAGAAGGAAAAAGTACTGAAGTAATGCATGTGGCATGATGTCAGCGTTATCAAAAACGTATAAATAAGTTAGGTAAAACCACTTCGCTGTGCTTACAAGTATAAAGAGTAATATGTATATGTGAATAAGTAGAAGCCTACCTACTATGTACATTATTAAACTTTGTAGTTCATTTCAGTTCAAATCGCGAATTGTTTTAAAAACAAATTAAATTAATTGCAAACCTAAAGCAGTTACAAT
The DNA here is from genome assembly GCA_034695205.1 of Dicyrtoma fusca. Classification (NCBI taxonomy): domain Eukaryota; kingdom Metazoa; phylum Arthropoda; class Collembola; order Symphypleona; family Dicyrtomidae; genus Dicyrtoma; species Dicyrtoma fusca. Next base: position 23,575 of record JAQFZC010000613.1, on the reverse strand, counting down.
ATATACTATCTTTAAAAGATGGACAAAGCTTCTGTTTAATTTGTAATTTGCTGTTGAGTTGTAATGGTGAGACTCAGCGATAAGAGGATTTAGTTATATTTTGAAAAATAATGAATGAAAGAACTCACGTTTGCTCTCCTCCGATGCAGCTTTTACCTTGAAGACGAAAGCATGTATCTCTAATGGAAATATCAGAAAAATAAGCGTGTTCATTTTTATTTTGGACATAAAGTCAATCATGTGAAAAATGGTTTGTGTGACATGACGTGTTTTACTCAAGAAAGCCATGAGATGTGTGTAGGTGACTTAGAGTACTACCTCAGCTAATGCTGGGGCTGGGGAGCTCATAGTGAGCATACCTGGACTGATCTTGACTGGTATAGGACAGGAGGAGCGACAGTAGTATGAGAAATAGTACCGTGAGAAATGAGAGAGTGAAAGTCAGTTGATAGTTGATGTGAAGTGATAGGACGGCTGAATCTCAAGTGGATTCTAAATATATGGAAAGAGATGGAGTGCTCAGAGGAAGGAAGAAGAAAGGCAAGAAAGGATTTTCCCCATCATCCGACTTAGATTTTCACTCCTTCACTCCCTCTCCTTACACATGGCGAGACGAACTTTTTAGTTACCGTAAGGACTGTAAAGTGAAAAGTGCATACATGCTTGTACCTACATTCTACATATATGCATTTACATGTGCACACTAGTAGTAGTTACACTATTAAGTAACTACCCACCTTACATAATAAGCACACGTAGGGTTTGGGAGCAAACGATTTCGTCGGAGTTGAATTTTCCATCGAAACCTAAAAGCTTTTACTTTTCTTCCGTGTCCCCTTGAACGTTTCTGGTTAAGGAATATCATACATCTCTAACTCTTGTAAGGGTTACATTTAGTAAAAGTCTTGTAAGTAAAAGCTTGCAGTTTATCCCCTCAAAAAAAAACTTAAGGATAAAAGCAAATTTAAATTTGAGAATACCTTTTAGAAACGAATTTTAGACAAGTCCACCGCACTTAAAATATCCATGGTAGTCTGTTGGATGGCAACTTTTGTAAACATGGTACTATGCTAGAAGACGATATGCCGCTTCCCGGAAATTCAGGGACCTTAATCAACCAAATGGAAAAGCATAGTTCGACATTTAAAAGTGCGTTTCAGTGCACATTCGTATTAATATTTGAGTAAATTAAAACGCAGCTACGGATTAAAATTGTCAGGATAATTGTGTAGCTAGTTTTCATATCTGCGTTCCCCTTGACCGACTTTTCCTAGGCGGGTTTTAGACATTCTTTACATTACTATAATACATGCTTTATATTACCAACATTGTACAGGTATTAAGGTAGAATCTTAATGCGTTTACTAGTTCAGTAATATTCATGCAAAACTTGGCAGACCTGGAATTAGAATGAAAAAGGCTGCTATCAAAAGTAGAGCAGCGAGGCCTATCTATAATTGAGTGGTTTTACTCATAGGTTACCTTCTGTGGGTAGGTACTTTACTTAATTCCGTCCAGATGCACAAAACTTTGTTTTGCTTTCCATCACTTTCTACTTTGCTTTTTTTTTGTTTTCACTTGTAAGTACTTCACTTCACCTTTACTCCAACTCCACAAGTACTCGAGTGATACTCAAGAAAGAAACTTGTTTGTACTTTCATTAGCAACATATATTTCTGCTCTTTGTTTTTGTTTCTCGTCCCTGATTTTTTAAGCGTATCTTATATGTTCTGCCGACGTTTTTCTCGTCTATCACGATCACTGGAAGCACTACCCGCGGAAAAAAAAGTACATGGGCTTGCTGATAGCTGTACCTTAGAGCAGACATTGTAGTTGATGTTGATGTAGTGTAGTGGATGTGGAATAAAGAATGAGACAAGAAACGAGTGAGAGAGAAAGAAAATGTAGGGAAAACTCTGCAGAGAAACTGTCTAAAGTGTGAAATATCTAAAGAGGAAATGGAATTGTGTCAAAAGGAAGAAGATGTGTGTCTATTATTTATGTAGCTACTTATCGTTCATGGGCTTCGTATAATCGTATATTTTGTTTCTTTTTCTTTTTCCTTTCCTCTCGTCCTTAGCTGTAGCTGGTAGAGAACTTTCTATTTTTACCATAGTTATTTTGTTATTTGCATTTTATTTTACCGTAGACTATAGTTACGTAATGCTTTCAGTCTCACTACATTGAAGTGACTAACAACAATCTGTGGAATATCTTGATATATTTTACAACAGATTTTTTAAAGCAGTTTTCAATGGCCTGCTTTTGAAAAAATCTTTTTAAAAAAAACTTAAAAGTGTCTGTAAGGGCTTTGCTGCCTTGAATGATTCAGTTTTAAATTTTACAAGATGTCAGTTTTGATAAGAGGTTTTTAAGTGTTTGCTTGTGAAACAGCTATCTGAGGAGCGATTTTAAGTAACTAATTTCAATTGAAAGTTTAAATTATCGCCTATGGAATGGTGATTGATGTGGTAGTGAGCGTTATTTTTTAAAGCGCGAAATATAAAAAAAATGTAATGAAAATTAAATATTTAAAACTAAATATTTTATTTGAATACGGAGTTCAACTTGTAGAGAAAGGAGTGAAAGGAATAGAAAGTACAGATGCGAAGGCGTATTAATAAAATTAGAATGTTAGCCCACGCATTAGATTTTGTTGCTCGGACTTTTACTTTCCTTCCCATTATAATTGCAGTCATGATCACCCAATTCTTTTCTCTAGAGTTTTTCATTCTATCTCTGTCTCTACTGAAGTCAACTGAACTCGATTTGGGTACCCACGAACTCGTTGAGTTGGACATACACTTGGTGCATCAATTAGGTTCACCACAACGTATCTTCTGATTCAAACGTTATTATTTTCCAAATTGTACATCCTAGAATGCTCAATCTTTCACTAAATTATAGGTAAATGATTGATTGGTTGATTCCGTTATTTTTACTAAAATCTTGAGATTTTTCCAAGGGTTTAATAGTTTAATAGTTGTACCCAGCGTATTTCCCCGACCTCTTTCGGGTGGACACGGTCGGTTAAAAGAACGTGAGTAGTTTTGCTACGATTGTTTTATATTCGGTATTGGAATTCTTTCCGCTTTATTTATGGGCAGGTCATGTATATTTCCTTGTAAAGTGAATGAAATTGCAAATGGCATAGGAATCAATGCATAATATGCCTTCAACGTATGGAGCTGTATGCATCGTACAGTATAACGTTGACTTATAGTCCTGTGAATTACTTTTAAATTGTTCTCCTTTTCTTTCTATCATTTTAATTTCCTGGGGTATCTGAAGTATGTTAAATGTTTTTAAACTTTCTATAGTTACGTTTCTGTTTCTGCTCTACTTTCCACCACATTCAAACTTGAATGCTTCAAATTTCTAAAGGCTACCTATTTGAAATTGTTTGAAATAAATCCTGCCTGCGGGTTCAACCACGTGGGCACTTTCTTTTCAATGCAGTGTGTGTTTGGGTTCGGAGCTGAGAGTAACTGAATCCTTACACTGACTTGACATCCGGAACTAACAAAACTTTCTCCCAGTCCTATTCAATTGGATTGAAGTTGATGCTGCTTCTGGCGTTGCTCATTCTACTATGAATCTGAAAATAACTGATGTGGCTGGCTAGTCGTCAAGTGTTTACATACCGCGAATCTCCGATTAGTTCCCTCGGAAGCAACTGGTCTTCCTTTTGTGTATGAAATGCCTACTTCATTTTAAATAAAATAATTAAACAAATCTTTACTTGAAATGTAAATTAGTTTCTGAAAGATGTAGCTTCATTAAGATTGTTTTAGTTTTTAACATTGTAATGCAGTATGGGGCAAAACTTTTATCATAAAAACATCATTTTTCAGAATGTAAATCTGGATAAAACACCTTTTAAGATTGGGATTTTTCACATATCTACGTCGATTTAAAACAAATGGATTATTTTTTTAAAGAATTCATGACGGCGGTACAGAGTAAAAGCTGTCGTTTGAGCGTAGTTAACTAATTGGAGATTTAGTATGTTTACCGACAAGTAAGCTTCCAATACGGCTACGGGGAAAGGAATGAGAACTTGGTGTAAGCTATATACCTTACATATTATGCGGCCTTGTAAGTACATTTCCTTACCTAGATTGGGCATTTGTTGTATGTATATGTGCTGGAAGTATATGTATAGCTTTGGTACTTTTATAGAGAAGGGGTCGCCTTTTCTTTGCAAGGAAGGAAGGGCACACCAGGACTTTCGGACATTGTATTTGTACGTTCGTTAGTTTTGGTTCGTTAACGGTAACTTTTCTATTTGGATCCGAAAAGTTTAGATTAAATAAAAGGAATTTATTTGCTCCCCTCTGACCACCGGATTCAGCATTCATGACGTACGGGTTCCAATTGGCAAAATCCTAATTTCAACTTCCAGCGTAAAACATTGGGTTTGGGGTTGAAATGAGTGGAAACTTTTTCCATTGGAGTTTGCTTCTCATGTTTTACTTTCTCTTTTCTGATCAATTGCACCGGGATCTTCAGTGTGGTGCAGTGCGCCCCTTCCATCTTTTTCCTTTGCCTTCATCAAGTAATTGTCAGCGGTAACTTTAAACGTTTCATGCCTCTTACTCTCCATGTCAATATCGATTTCAACGGAGCACTTGTCGTCTATATATTTTGGGGATTTAGCTATTCCGTAAGCTGATTGTGAGTTGACGTAAGGTATTAGCTTGGTAAGGGGTCGAAGTGTCGAATCTAAAATGCCATATATTATAGCCACATGGACACATCTTTAACCATTTGGCATTCTGCATTCGGTCATCTTCACAAAAAAATAGGATCTGACTTGGACTTCGACTAGACTGGATTTTCATTTCCTTTTATTTCAATGTCCAAAAAGAAATGTCGGAAGGTAGCCGTCGTCCTTATTCATATGCCAAGCCATATGTGAGTATGTGTGCGTTTGAATACAGGGAGTAGAAAGTAAGGGAGCATCCATATACTGCGTACATAATTTGAAGGGGACCAACCAAGCCATTAGCTTTTCCAGGTGTAAAAAAAAGTACTACTTTCAAGCGATTGTTTTTATAAAAATCAATGTGTTTTAACATTGGCATTTAAACAATTGACTTTTGAAAATCTGTTTTAATACAATAGTACGGAACACTACGTCTGTGCCTATTACACGTGGGGCCCCCTCCCTTCTTCTAAATAACTCGCCAGGGCGGACGAGTTATTTAGAAAGGGTTATGTACGCAATCTACGGACAATGCTTCGGGTTTGAGTTTGGGAGAGAAAGCTGGACGGAGAGAAAGTTGGAGGGTTGGAAGGTGAAAGGAAATGGAAGGAAAGGAAAGTAAACTTTTAGCAAAGTTCAGTTTAGTTTGCCTCGGATTTGGCTTGACACTCACATTTCTCCTTGTCTAAATGTCTTTCCGGCTTAAGGCTTTAAGAAGTGAATGTGATCGGACTAACCGATGCGATGGGACGCTGACACCGAGTCTGTTCCCTTGGATTTAGGTTTCAACTCAACTGACCAACTGAACCGCCGCATCCTCTCGTCCATCGTATCACATCACATCGTTCTCGTTTTATGGCTCTGTGTGCTCTCGCTTGAGCTGTACAGCTCTCGGCCAAGAAAAAATGAAAGTACCAAACCAAGTAGCGATAAAGTAAAAACATGAATCTGACTCATGATCATGATTGGTCGCAGATCGGAGAGTCAGAACCACAGTCAGAGTCCGAGCGTATCAACTAAGAGGAGATGAGAAAGGAGAAGCAGGAAGATAAGGAAGGATAAGATCACAAGATGATTGTTGTCTTAGCTTAGCATCTTCGTTCTATGCCGTGGCAGTCTTTTGTCTTCTCTTGTCCTGACATTCCCACACAAAACATAAATTTTTTGTCCTTTCACTTTTAACTCCGTCCTTCAGCTTTTCCCTATCCATCAATCTAATGGCAGAAATGAGACTTTACAACAGCAAGATACAAAGGAGACTTGACCCACTTTCACCGTCCTCAGTATTCACGATGCTAAGGGGGAATAAAGCATTTCGAACTTTATTTGACTCAAGATTTTATTATTTTTACTTGTACATTCTCTGACTGCACATTATTAGAAAGATTGGTTACTTAGTTAAGGCCAAGACATTAATTTGGGACGGAATTGCTTGTTGTAATGGAAGGACCAGGGCGGAGCATTAGCATGGTACAGTGTGACATGTCAGGACAGTTTCTGAGAGCTCGAGGGAATAGCAATCAAACTTTGAAATGTCGAAATTACTTTCCTTGTGGTCTTCCTTTTCATCCTAAGAGCGTGTGCAGGGAGCGGAGGGTATAAATAGAGGGATTCTTGCTTACAATTAAACATTTAGTATCTGTTGGCTTATCCAATCTGAATCCCAGTGGGAGATATTCTCACTATCAACATGCCCGAAGGACGTGGACGTGAATGTAGGGGCTGTCAGCGGAGGATCCAAACTCTTATACTTATCTGAGCCACAAAGCAAACTGTAGTGGGAAAAGTTGGTATCTTTATTAGAAATCCCTCGAATTCATTGAATACTTTCCACATATAGCTTTCTTACATTTAGTTTTTGCTTTCTCTAACTTTGACTTTCACCCTAACCGTCCGTGTAGTCTTAATGCTTCTACTGTCAGGCTTTTGATTAACTTCATACGTATACCTACCCACCTTAATTAAAATTACTTTTTACATAGTAAGCCTAATGACTGGATGTAACCGCTTTATTATTTGTAAGACGCTAGTATAATTACTCCGCTAACCCCTGTTATGCGTGTAAGCACGCCAGTAATAAGAATTTCCACTATGTTATGCGTGTGTGCATCACGTTAATCGCTCGCACGTGAGCTGGCCGTAGTTTTAATTAGAAATTTTACAGAGCTGTATTGTTATACAGCTGTAAACTTGTAGACAACTGAATAAAAACAATACAACACACACACAAATGATTACACGATAAATTATGTATATTATTTAATACTTATAATATGAATGTTTCTTTATTTTATGTACCTTCTATCGGGGACTTTTGATGTGCCTTCCTACTTGCATTGGATTTCATTGAACATTGTAACGATGGACTTTGCAGCAGGTAATAAAGAATTTTACATTGTTTTGAGCTTACAGATGCTCATCATCAGCTGGTTAATTAAATGGCTTGCATCTTGAAACACATTTCACGCAACTAGAAGTTTGCATATAGTTTAAAATTAAAATGGAAATTATATAAAATAAAAAGAAGAAAGGTGGCGGCTGGAAATGTTTTATTTTCGACCGCATCCTGAGGATAAACTTCGTATCAATGAGACTAGTAGCACTATTTTTATCTTTTTAAATTCAGATTAGTACCCTTTCAGAAGATTATCCAGTGGTTCTAAATCTAAAACCCCTCTTTCCTTGTTTTGGTTTAACTAAATACAGAAAAAATGAATGGGTATATAGTTGCTTCGGGTTGAAGTCGAATGGGAAAGAAAGTTGGGATTCAGTGAAAAAAAGGAAGTAATGGGGAGAAATGAATGAAAATTGATTGCCTTATTATCATATCAGCAGTGGCTTTTAGTATGTAAACTGCAGCAGTGTGTGTATACCCGTCTCTCCCCCAATAGTGTTGTGTTGTATTTGTATAGAGTCCCGTATGATGAAAGCTTAATAGGGAAAAATGCACACGTGTGACTCTGACTGCGGCTGAACAATGGACGGTCATTTATCAAGGGGAAACGGGGGGAATTTTGGGATTTTCTTACCCTTATCTTCCCAAGCCTTGACGTCCTCACCCTAACCCTCATACTAATTCGAATTCCTGCTCCTTATAAGAATGCATAGTGGTATGCAGTACTTTCTTGTCCTTTCACCCAGACAAGAAATAGTGTCAAAATAGTGAAGTAACGTTGCTGTTAGTGTCTAGAATCTCTAGAGTGCTGCTATATTTTATTACGTATAACCGCACACGGACAGGTTGTCTCATTTATTTAAAAATTTTGATTTGAAATTGTGAGTAAACTCGAATAAGCAACCAAGGGGCGAGGGAGGGGGAGGGGCTGGAGGCCGTAATTATGTGTCGATTAAGTTTCTTATGTAAGAGACTGTCATAAGAATACTGTCCGTAAGGAATTCAGATAGAATTTAGAATTAAAAATAATTGTACCGGTGCAGTGGTATACTAATTGACTTTCACCTTGACTTACTCCATGGGAATTACGTTGAGTGAAAGTACCTAAATGGTTAGCTAGCATTATATTAAATTGAACTGTAGTTTGTACACTTGTTTATTGCAGTGGGTAGTGGTAGGGATTGTAACTGGAGTTTCTATCAACCTTTGTCGTATACGTTTGTGATACAGAGTTTTCAATTGAAAATGCTCTTGCTGCTGTTCCTTCTACTGCTGCAGCAATGTGCATGTTGTATTATGTATCAGCTTGTGTAAATATTTGATGTGTCAGTGGCAATGGCTCTGGCAAGGGATTGTGAGAAATCAGTGTAGCGTGGAAGGTATAGGTCGAATGAGAGAATGAGTGTTTCCACTATATACGTACATATTATGTATCCGGCTGATTCTTGTGTAAATAAAAGGTGACAGTTTCAATCAATTCAATGACTTTGATCCTTTTTTAGGGTTAACTGTATTTTTGGTAATTTGCTTCATTTCAAATTAACTTGTTCCTTACTACCCTTACGGAATAGAACGTACAGGCTAAGCATTGCATAATTTTTAAATTACTTTAGAGTGCGATTGGTAAGAGAATTAATTGGATGAATCGTGTTAGTAATACTCTAGTTGTTTGACGTCAAGTTGATCTTCGTGGGCAGTGAAATAGTGTGTTTCTTCAAAGAAATATGATTTTGAAAAATGTAAAACATGAGTATGTATCTGTGAACGGTTGTCATCGCTACGACTAAAAGTATAAAAAGAGGTAAATAGAAAACCCAAAGTAATGTGATATGTGAATGGTGGTATATTTTATTATTGGATTCAAGCCCCAGTATTTGGTATGGAATGATATGATATTGGTCTGAGCTGAACTCTTGTACTGTCATTTGAGATGATATTGATGGTAGTTGTTATGGAGACGAAAGATATTTATGTAAAGCGTAAGCGTGGATGTGCGTGCTTGAATGGAAGGAAGTCAGGGATAGAAAGGATGGAGGCAGGAAGAGGGAAAGTAAAGAAAAACTCACTTTTGAATTTTCTGGCTTGGCTTCTTTGGCATTAGCTTTTTTTTCTTCCTCCTATGCTTTCTCCCTGTCATTTCACCATAGGAAAACAACCTTATACTGTGATGATGTTGAACGTGTTGTGTAGCCTTCTCGTATTTTTCTCAGGGAAGAGAAAGCGAAGAGTTGAATGTTGGATGTTGGTCTATGATGCCATTGCCGTTGTGATGCCGTTTCCCTAGTGAGCACGAAGCAATAAGAATTCTAGTTTTCCGGTGCTGATGAGAATTCTTTTGTGTCTTGCCCGTGAAGCCTAGCGCTCAATATATTTATACTGCATATGCACACGGCAGATTCTAGGCAGATAGGGAGCTTGCACAAACAGGTTATTGCAGATATTTTTAAAAGACCGCATAGTATTTCCCATACTTTTTCAAAGGGATAGAGCATAAAATTCCAGTTTTTGCCGCTGTCAAAACAAGATACCCGGGTAAATGAATTTTTGCAATGTAGTAAAACTGGATATGTCCAGCTTACAGATTGCCATTGCATAATATCAATGGATTTAAAAAGTACCTATAATAAAAGCAGAATTTTGCTTTCAAAAGTATCAAAGAATATATTTTCAGCAGAAGAATTTATCTAGAAGGGAAACAATATACGATTAACGTTTGCTGGTTTTAATTCCATGGCGTCATATTTGCTAGGCCCCACATACCATTTCCCATTTGTAAAACAGTTTTCGTATATTATATACAGCATCCCATAGCGTGTATGTACATCGTGGGTGTCAATACACACAACACTGTCTATGCTACGTATCCAGAAACAGTATATGTATAGCGTATCTTATACAGCAACTTTATTGTCATTCCCCATGTGTATGTTGTACAAATATGTAAGTCTAGATCTCACCCATACCATATTGTCTTGTCTTGATCCCAAGAAATATTTGTGAACATTTTTCCCCGTGTTTAACATTCATCATGCATTACGTCTCATCACTTTATCTTTATCTGCATGGGATGACATCCTCCATGTAATTTATTTTTTCCTCGGTAATACATATGCTTCCATTTTTATTTTATGGCAACTTTTCCCTTTTTTCCTTTAATGTTTTCTGTATATATTTAGCTCGCTAGATTTGTTTACTCACCTGAAACTGAAATAGATAGTTTCAACTTTATTTATTTTTTAAAGGAAAAAGTCATTTCAGCTTCTCAATTACTTTTTTTTTTATCTTGGATGAGTACATCTGTACCGTGCCGACGTGAATTCATTGGGAGGCCGTGGGTAGATTGGCCATGCGATGATACATACGACGGATCTGTTTTATCAGGTTGGTAAATATTACTAGGCTGGATCTTAAGAGCACGCTAAGTAATATTTTATCCTTTCCTACGTTTTTAAAAGGGGAAACCATCAAAGCATTTAAAAAAGTGTTCACAAAATGAGTGTTTGTAGTAGCAATGCATTGAACGTTTAAAAAAAAATAATGTACAAATAAAACTTTCAGAACGCGTCATGTTAATTTTTTACATTTCCAGCCTACATTTTTGTATGGAGTCAAATGTGAAATGCCCCCCGGTTGAGATGGTAGTATTAAGTGTGGGGTAACTCTGGGCAAAGGGGGGTTATAGGGATTGTGAGGAGAATGTCCCATAGCATAAAGTATGCACGGAGTTGATGTAGAATAGAGTGGAGGATGAGGAAGGAGAGAGGATGGAGGAGATTTTAATGTTGTGGGAAAAGTACGCGGTTAGCGAACTGAGGATTGTGAAAAATCCCATCTGTTGTAATCACAAAGACATAGTTTAGCCTTTGACTCTTGAATAAACCATCGTCGTGAGGTAATGTGCTTGCATAATCGAGTATCTCTACCCATGACATCAACATTCTCAATCTGGATCACTGGTGCCATCAGTATGTATGCACTCCCTTGTCTGGGGCAAGTCTGTGGCAGTAGGCAGGCTGTCTATTCTACTCCGAGGTACTTTCTTCACTCTTTTTCAATAGGGCTTTCTCCATTGCGCTCTATCTCTGTGGACGGTGGGCCTAGTGCATGTTTTTTTATCTGTCTGACTCAATTGGTCCCAGCTTTCTTAGAATTCCTAGATGTTTAGGTTGACCTGACGTTCCATCGTTTGTACGTGGTAGGTTCTAAATTGTACTTTGTGAGTCTTCAAGTTGGTAAATAATCTTACCTAGCTACTCTAAGGATAGGTTTAGCTGGTGGTTATGTATACTTTCTATCTGTTGAAGATCTCGTGCTATTACTCTCGAGTATACATCTTGAGTCTAGCGCTTTGATTTTTTGCTAGCTAGTGTTTGAAGACTGTGTAGGTTAAGAAACAAATCAACGAAATTTTCTTCAATATTTCTTAAATGCAAAGGTGCACATTTCAAAATTTTGGCATCGTATAGATGACACAATTTCCAAAAAATGATAATTAAGACTATGTACAACATTTCCAACCCGTTTGATGGGACTTTTTGCTTCTTAAGCCACCGTATATACTCTTGCCCTATAGGCAGTAGGTTTCACCAGTTGTTTCCATGTCTGTATATTAAAGTGAAAGCATTATGCTGATAATCCCATGGACGATATTATATGAAACGTTGCCTTCTTCTACTCAGAGATTAAGTGCTGGGGTTGTACTTCTGGGTCCTGGTCCTTTGGTCTTGGTCTTGGACAGCTCTTCTTCCTTCTTTTTTCTCATATTCTTTCTTTTATTTTTCAAATTTTTTGTAGATGTACTACATGGTTGGTCCTTATATTGTATGCTCGCTTAGTAAGGTGGATGTATGTGTACTACGTATAATGTGTATAAATATAATAGTTGTAAAGAGATGGAGAATGGGGTCAAAGAAAATCGAAGTGCATTTATTAAGGGGTAAAGAATAAAGAGTTGAAGATTCGTGGAAGATCTTTTGGTTGGAGTCTGGGCTCCACTCAAGAGGAAAATCGGAGCGGGAAAGAAGAAGACATTATTATTTGAAGGAAATCGAATCGAATGGAAAGGAGAGAGAAATGGAATGGCGAGAGGAAAAGGGAAAAGGTAGAGTTGGGAAGGATCCTGAGGAGATGGTAGATGTTCTATTTCTGTCTCCTCTTTATTTTATAATTATATGGACACTCCTTCATATGTACGTATATGACACGTTGTAAAAGTATTCTAAAGACGTGGGCACTATAGTGTGCTGCTAGTAGTACACGTAAAGGTCTATAGGTACCTCCGTACATGTGGTGATTACCTATAAGAGAAGCACGGCTGATGGTGGTTGATAAGGTGGGGCATTTTACTTGTACATATCTGGATCTGGAATCTGGATGGATGTGGATGTGAATCTTGTAAGGCTCAGAGTGTTCAGTGGTGTCTGGTCTGATGTTAGTTAGTGGGTTGTTAGATAAGAAGCAAAACGGTCAGCGGGCAGTCTCAGTTTTGTACTGTAATCTGTAACGAAGTAATACGGTACGAAATTTTGTTTTTAAGCCACACAATGTAGCAAGCTGAATATTTTTAAAAGATGCATACATTCGAATAGCCCCTTTAAGAATGGGTAAAATGAACTTTAGGATTACTTTTCAGAAACATGTAAAATCACGTTTTGTTTCTTCAGTAAGAAGTTGGTGAATAGTAGGCTATGGCTATAAGTGTGATGTGCTGGGAATTATTGCGCCCTCGTGCTGGTGGTCGCACTGGTGCTCGTCTCTTTGTCTTGGTCGGTGATGGGGAATTGCAGTGGTCTTCCTTAAATGAGATGTCTTATGCAGTTAGCTCCGGACCAGTTAAGCTACGCAAGAAAAATGTGACTGTCTTTGGGAAGCCTTGGTTCTTGGCATCATTCGTAGCCCACATTTCAAGTCGAGTCAATAGCTAATGTAAGTAGGTATTAATATGTCCCTTCAACCTTCTTTAACCCGCCTCTTTCACCTCGTCTACTTTCCAAATTCAGATAGCAGTCCTTTTCTCACCCAGTAAATCATTGGGTGCCTAGTCTACTAATGAAGTATTCCTAATTTGCAGTTTTCGAAGTAACCAAAAACTACCTTTTGGAGCCTTGGGGTTTTACATACAAGCATGATGTGGGTACATATTATATGTATATGCCTACACCAACATAGTAGAAATTAGGTCTATATTTTTTTATAGGGCAATGTTTGCTTTCAAAAAGTACTTTTGTAGTTTTATACCTACTTTAGTTTTGTACAAACCGATGGTTTTTAAGTCAATTTTCTGGAATTAACCCCAGTCAAACCTTTCTATAAGTAGTATGGTAGTGGTTCATTGTTTTAATAGTTGTGTACTGATAGTTGATGGGGGGTTTACAATATTATTTAAATAGTCCTTAGGATTAGCGAGGCCACGCATTTTAGTGTTTAAAAGTTAATTGCAAAAATGCTGCAGTCCTTTACAATTATAAAGCATAGAAGCACTCCCAGATAGTACAGAAGTAATGGCTTAAAATTGTGATGATTGTATTGCACTAATTAAGAAATAATGCAGATAGTTCTGTGCGGAAATTCTCAATGAATCTTTTGAACGGCGGACATTCTTTTTATGGAGAGAAGCTCATATTGTATATTATATTAATAAATCGAATCGTTAGCATTGTCAAAATGAAGGAGTAAATAATAAAAGCTGGCGCTGGAAGTGACAGTTACTGGCATCGCCTTTATAACTTTCAAATTACATAGTATTGCATTGCATTGCCTGCCTTGAATTAAACTGACTTGCCTTCCCCTGCCTTGACGACACACTGCATAGTTTTTCCATCCGTTTTCTTCTGCCTTATGAATTTTGAATGTCTCCAAAATTTGTACCTCCATACAGATAGAGCCGAGCTATAGAAGTGAAAACCGAAGCAAATACGAGTACAATGAGTATGAAAATGACTTTTGCATGTGTAACTTCAATTGACTTTCACTTTCATTCTTTCTCATTTAAATGCTCAAATTATTAAAATCAAACAATATATAACTTTATTCTGACGCAAATATAACCCAAGCCATGTCTGTATCGTCCATCGTCATTTCCGCTGTCTTTGTACTTCTTACATCTGCTTTTAAAAGTAGAACGTGATCAGCAAGGATAGCTGCATAGACTGTGTATTCCTTGCTGTGGGCCCCTCCCAAGAAATGTATTTAAAATAGGAAGTTATGCACCACCTTGACTAGTGTAGAGTTATATGTAGGAAGGAACCACATATTTATGGTTATACGGGGAAATGAAAGCATAAAATATTATTTCATCTTAAGACCAACCAACCTAAAAGGACACAACTCGTACAAAAGTATCTAAACATATTGGTCAGTGAAAGTAGGAGGCATTTTCGGAGAATTTACGAATGCATAAAATAAAATAAAGTTATACAACCAAGCGATTTGGTGGTGGTAGCGGTTATGGCTAGTGCAAACGAGTATAGTGATAGAGGCATATATATTGCGGCTTATAAGAAGCAAAATGAAGCAAATGCCTAAAACCCAACTTTCTACTGGCTTCTTGAAGAAAGTAGAACGTGTTGGAACTTTTCCAAACTTAAATTCAAAAACATACATACCTATTCGGTTTGGCTCATAAGAATGCTCTAGTGCTTGTAATTTTGCTTCTTAAGCCACTATACGCGAAATTGTACATGTTTTACATTTGATACAATTTAAAAGTCGGAAAGAAACGATTGGATGTTACTGGGACTATAATGTTGAAGTTGAAGTCCAAGTCAGAGACAAGCCGAAGCCAAGTCCATACTTATATGAGTATCAAAAGAGCGAAAGCGAGAACAAGAGTGAGCGGGAGAGAGAGAGAGAGAGAGCAAAGGACAATCTTAGCTAAAAATGTAGAGGAAAAGCGTACATAGAACTGAGAGAGCTTACGGAAGAAAGTGGAGGAGAAAAGAAGAAAGTAGATTGGGAAGGTCGGTCGTCGGTCATATCGATTTCTTGGGGAACTTTCTCTTGTTTTCCTCCTCAATTTATATCCCATCCGCATCCATCCATACGCTACGACAATCTTCTCCTATTGATTTTCAAGTCCAATGAGGTCCTAAACTTTACTGAACATCATTGCATCGGTTACATTTATATACCTATATAACCTTGATGTTACATTAGTTGAGATTTTTTCTACAATTTACATCTGTTTTACCAACGTGCAGCTGCTTAAACTTTATCTGCATTTTCTGATTGACATAATTGACTTTTTGGATTTATATTGGAGTAGTAAGCTATCGTGTAAAATAAATATAAAGGAACTACCTGTACAAAATTGTTCATAGTGGTTCAGTAGTGGACGACAGGAATTCGACTTCAGATCCCAGTTTAACCATTTGTGATGCGTATAGGATTATTTAAGGTTAAACATATGGGTATATAGGTAAGCATATGGCATATACTAAGCAGTTGTAAGAGGATGCGGAGGTCTAAATTAAATTCAAGTCGGGATGAGACCATCGGACATGGAGCAATTTGAGATGACGATTGCACATGACAGTGGTGTAATATAATTACAGTTAGGATACAAAGGGAGAGTTACAAAGGCAGCACAGGGATTGCATATAAATTCCAAGCTTTCACTTATCTTTTGTATTTGTTGGAGAAAGGGGGAGAGAGAAAGAACCTTTCCTGCTACGTGTAGTAGTGCAGGGTTATTATGAAGAAGCCCTATAGTGTGTATGTACGAGTAAGTTTCCATTCCACATGAACGCTCCACGGTGCACCTATCCCTCCGTCCACATATGGACTCTCTAGGCTGTGTGCATTGTTTTACCGTCACTTTATTAACTGGACTGAAGCACAGAGGAAGAAAAAAAAAGAAAAGTGAACCGACTGAATAAGTCACTCAGTTCTTTATCCTTATGTAGCTACTTCCGATTTCTACTCGAATCCTTTTTTTCCTCTATATTTACTCTATCTTTATTGCTTGGGCTTTATTGGGAGCGCTGTTAAAATTAGTATCCATTTGACCAGGCTAGGACTGATACATAGCATTCTATTCCATTCAGCTCTAGTGGTCTCCGGAATATAGTGTGTTAATACATCGACCGTAGACTGTATGCATATAGCAGGATAAGTTGGAGGTCTCTCAGCTTTTTCAATTGTCATTAGATTGTAGAGCATCATTTGTATTGTCGGAAGGTAGGCAATAATGTAATATCGTGACCCCACTCATTCCTCTTAAAGACTTGAGCTATTGGCATTTCGTTTTGGAATTTCCACTTTATTCCCTCGCCCCTCTTTCACTCCGCTCGTCACTGATTTGTGTATTACTGCACGGGGCCAGCCCATATTACCTCGTATTGGGCATTTCAATGAAGCAAAACATGAAACCTGTTTTAAAACAAAATTAATACTAACCATTTCTTACAAGAAATTTTCATGCAACTTACTATTTATACGTATTCAAACCAAGCAAAACAATGTATTGACTTCTACAAGTATTTCCGTGACGTAATGATGGAAAGATGCTTTATCAGAGTAGCCATTGCCATTCCTGTATCTGTAAGGTTGGAGTCTTGAAATTCAAGCTGAAAATGTTCGGGATCGACTTTGGCGAAGAGGAAAGCATTTACATATGTAAGGGGGGATAGGACTGAAGCAAGGGCAGCATGACAAAGAGAAGGGTCGACATTTGACAAAGACTGATATTGGCAACATTTTACGTTTACAATTTACATGGAAGGACATTTGCATGCTCCGGCATTACATTAGTTAGTGGCTTGTCGTCACACTGGGCTACATACGTACGTAGAGTGTAAAAGGATAGACGTGTGCCATAAATACTTATATCTTGGATATACTTTGGTTTAGTAGTTGGAGCGTGTGGCAGCGTGGACATATTTTACGAAACTATTCAATCATTCCGTTCGAACTTCGTTCCGGTTTTTGGTTCCGCTTCAATTTCCAAGTACAATGCCTCAAGTAGGCAGAACTCGTGCAAATAATGCAAAATACCTAGATGTCTGTACGTCTGTCTACAAGCCTAGCAAATGATGCATTAACTGCTTGGCGCTTGCCAGGGCTAGTCGTGTCTGCACTTTAGCACTGCACTGTTGCGAGTGCTTTGTAAGTAGCGGTTTGCTGGGCTTCTATGGAAATGTACTTGCCATGATTTACGATGAAAGATTACAGTTCCGAACATCCACGCTCCCACTACTACCAATCCGACTCTGCTTCGGTCAAGCCCAATTCAGCTTAAAATTCCATTATGCTTTCACTTGTTTTTTTCTCATTTACATATTAAAGCGTTTGAGTGGAATCCTAATAGCAAGCCCATGCCAAAGAACAACAAGAAGGGCAAAAGCTAATGTTGTGTGCCGTGCTATAAAAGGGAAACATTGCCTATCGTTACTGAAGAAGCAAATTGGCATGGCGCCTCCGTGTTCACAGAACACTTAAACGGTCCTTGTAAACATTTTTTCATTCTTTAGAAAAGAATGAAAAAAATCTGGTTCCTTTGTGAATAGAATAATTAAAGCGTTTTCAAAAGCAAATAGAAGTGCGTCCGTTGGTAAATTTTTGTTTACTTCAACCTGGTTCACTGTGAGCTCTAATTTGCTTCTTCCGCAACGTCTTTAGTTTAGTAGTGTAGTGTGTAAAATGTAGAAGAACTCTCGAGAGGTGAACATCGCATTACAAGACAAGGAAGGCGTATTAGAATTACAGATGGAATGAGAGTTTAGAATACAGATGGGCGCGGGAGGCGGGATGAGTTGAAGTTGAGCTGAGAAATGTGAATTTTCGATTAACTTCTAGTCGTGAGTCTTGGAAAGAGCAAATGCTCCGCTCTGACTACTGAGTTCACTTTTAAATTGTCTCGCTTACAACAGCAAAGCATGCTCTCAGCTTCCTCAGCGCCAACTGAATGAGAGACAAGGCTGATGAATTCAAATTCATGGGGCTAGCCGTCGTTTGCCGGGAGTTTTCCAGGAAAACACCAGAAAGTACTTCTCCACGACAGGAGCGTACGGTGGACGGTAGACTAGCAAGGCTCGGGAAACTAATTAAAAATCCTGTGAAATATATTTGCTGGAGCTACACGTATAGCAAAGTCAAAGTTCACAAGTGTAAATAGATAATTTTATACACGTAGCGTGTGTGTAGCAACTTTAAGGAGAGGCACGGCGGGAAAATCACATGTGAAGTGACATGTCTTTCTAAATTACGGAGCCTCTGCCAAGCAGTATTATTTTGAACTCGTACATCCTTATCCTGTTTCAGAAGCAAATTGACGTATTTCCGCGCTTTTGGAAAGATGCAAAATGTCCTGTGGGAAGATTTTTGAAAGGTGCAAAATGTGTTATTTAGGTAGGTACATACATACATTATACGCTCCTGGCAAACCATGGAGTTGTTTACTGCTTATTTTCCACTTTCAAAGGAGTCAAAACTAGAAATTAATATTTTCTAAAAGGTTCTAAACCAGAAATTTACACTTTCATAAAAGTCAAAACTAGAAATTAACATTTTCCAAAAGGTTTTAAGCTAGAAATTAGATCTTTAACAAAAGTCAAAACCATAAATTGGCATTTTCCAAAAGGTTCTAAACAAGAAATTAGCACTTTTAAAAAGGTCAAAACTAGCAACCAACTCTTTTCAAAAGGTGTAAAACTAGTAATATTTGCTGTTTCGAAAAGGTTAAAACTGTTCAAAATGAAGTATTTTCATGTTCTGTACAGGCCACTTTTGAAGTGATTTATGTGATTAGATTTCCTAACTGTTCCTTGAAAGTGCTTTAAACTCATTACTATGTCCTGTTATTACACCTTGGAATGGTGAAGTTGGTCATTGTTCTTCAAAACCGTTTCAATTGCGCTTCGTCCGTAGCTAGTAAGAGTTCCTGAGTTACTGATATGCTTCCATTTGCTTCTTCTTAAGCCGCACGCTCGTTAAGTAGGTATGTAAATCTGTAGCATGTTAAAGTAGGTGGAGAAATATATGCCTACCCTATAAAATAATTAGGTTGGCCTCAAAAACATATTATGATTCCCCTATTTGAAAATTTATGAATTCAGCCATGATTAATATGTTTTATAAATTCAGCCAATTTCCGTCTTAAATCCTTTATTATGAGATGGGGTCAGGTCCGCGTGTTTGAGAGACCTAAAGAAGAGTCAAGTCGAGCCAATCTTAGTCCAAGGCACCATGGATAGACACAGACAGCGTCGACAGAATAAACGGAGAACACTAGAGGCGCTGAGTAGCTCAAACTACTTAACTCCAACTTCCTGTTTGGCTCTTAAGTCTAAAGATTTACAAACTATTTGAAGACGGGCAAAGAAAGCTTCACGTCCAGAGGAGCCTAACCATGGCCAAGTAGGCATGTGTGCCAAATATGAGATGCTCACATATACCTACCCTAAAAAAGTTTTATCATAATTTATGATTAACAATATTTCTATTCAGGTTTAGACTATTCAGAGCCCTGCCTTGCACGCTGTATATTATCGTTACCCTACATAATTGTATTATGTAGTGTTCGTTCGAGATGAGAGGATTTTCGAGACTTTGGTCCTGTCGTGAGTTGGGGAAAGTCGCTCTCGCATCATAAGTTCCAGATATTATTTTCCCTCACACTTGGTCTTCCTTCTGGAATACTACTCGCTAGGCTGTGTCCTGTGCTATGGAATAATACCTATGCTACGGCATACGGTATTGTCTCAAGCTGGAGGGTTTGTGGCTATGGAAGCACACCTACATAAAATTATGTGTGGGGACCTTCTTCTTAATTTTGGTTCCAGCAATTATTAACAAAGTGTGGAAGTACTTATGTGGTGGGGGCAGTGCAGTGGCGTATGCAAAACTAATTGTAGTATCTTAACTTAAAAGTACTATTGTAGGGAAATCTTAAAGAATTGCTGATTCAAAGTGGAAAGTGCGTTCGTTTGTAATTTAAAAATACTGTTTTTTTTGTTTGAACTATTGGTAAAGTTTAAACTAGTGAAATTCACGGTATGAGAATAGGGACAGCCGGATCCGTTTAAATTGCTAGAAAAAATCCCCTGGAATTTTTACATGGATAGAATCGAGTAGGATTCTGCCATGTAATTATATAATTAAGAGGGAAGTATCTATGACAGCATGTGGTATATCCATGCATGTCTAACTAGTAAGTAGTATGAATTGGTGAATTGGTTGACACTTAAGTAGACCGTTTTATTCTCATTATGGGCATTTTGTAGTTTACGCTTATCGTCATCATGTGTCGTTCTCCGGGTTCCTTGGTGGATACTTTTGTGTTCTATGGCGTGAGAAGGCCTAGTTTTGATTCCTTGGGGATATAGTGGGTGTTTCTCCATTTTGCGTGTATCTGTATACTGTATAGCTACTTCTATATACCCACAAGTAATCATAAGTCGTTAGTTGGGACGAGACTGTACTTATTCTAGCTTTGATATTTTGAATGGGTTGGCTTCTTCTCTCTCTGGAAATGAGTGGTGACCGAGTGAGTAATGGGTGGAGAGAAAAATTAAAGATTCCTAATGAGATAAATCCGAGGGGTGTCTTCGTCTTTTTCCCTTAATGAATTTCTAAATGGTATTGTATGTCTACCACTATAGCCTCTGCGGTTTTTTATCCATAGAAATTATACAAAGATTCTAATTCTGATTCTAACGTGTTCCTTTGTCTTCGAACCTCATGAATGATGGCACACGGGAAGTAAATAATAGTCTCGTATAAAAGTTTTATTATTGCGCGTAATTAATATTAAAATTACTTCTACGTTATATATAGTAGGCTTTAATTAAAATAGAGCTGGAGAGATTCGCGCGTTGAATGTGACGCATAAAAAAGCTATTTCCTATTTTAGTAATTTTTTTCCTAGTTTTTATAACAAGTTTATTTTGTCAAAGTATGCAGGGGGAACGAAGTCATAATTTTACGTAATTTCACATAAAACTACATACTGGTATGACGTATGGCCATGGCTTCCTTTCAGTTTACAAACAATTATTTCATATTTGCTTACCATGCATGCATTAAAAATGTAAAATGTTGGGAAATTAATTTGTCAAACGCATGCATAGTGCTTTCAGTACAGTTTCCTCAGATCTTCTTGAACACAGAAGGAGGTAGAAAGATTGAAATAGAATGGAGATGTATAGATATCGTTAAATTAAATGCTTTTAAAATTTTAATGTGAACCTTCAAAGTATTTTCCTTTCAGCCAAAGAAATTGTTAAACTTGTCACTGACTGAGTGGGATAAATGTTGGAAGGTAGGTCTGTAGGTATATTTCTAAATGTCGACAAGTAATTATGAGTATTTACTTTTTCATGAAGTATACCAAGCCTTCCGCCCACATACAATGTTGAATGTACTCACTTTCTCCAGGAATTAGAATTAGAGTTGTAAAAGCCAAGCCAAGCTAGTAGGCCACAGTAAATTCACGTATGAAACTCATTCTCCGATTGAGTCCATGACGGAATTCAGTGTTGAATTTGTATTCGAATTGGAATTGTAGGTTCAAAGAGAGAAGAGATTTGAATGGGCTCACTCTCTTGAATTACTTGGTCCATTCTATCCAAGATTTCACTTGAGATAGTAGCAGTCAGCATCTCAATAGAGATGCACTTAGTTTCTCGTTTCTTCCATTTTAGCACTATGTAGAATAGCATACATAATTTTCTTTTATGCACAGGTTGTACACAGTCACAGTATAATCCTTTACTTATATTAAAAATTTAAATCCTGCTTTTTAGCCTTTATGTTTTCCCGTCCGTCTGATTTACAAAAGCGCGTACATACAGAATATTTGTACCCGTATTATTCAAATAATAAGTATTCGGAATTGAAACCATGTACAATCACAATATTACAGCTACGAACACATTCAAGTTTGCTTGCTTGTCTTGAGAAATATATGCATACACTAAGAAATTAGGAATTGCATGCATAGTATGTTTATAAATCCCAGCAGACATCAAAGAATTCACAATTACTATAAAATGACATCGTCATCTCTTTGTAGTCTGTTTACAGTTTGTCTTTGTCGACTGTTTTGTACATTAATAATGTACATTGGACAAATTTGTATTTGATTTGGAGTTAACGATCCATTTTGTATCTTCTTACATTTCCTTTGGTAATTTGAATTATTTCATATTTGTCTGTTCAGCGATATTTTGGTCGCCTTTGCAAATCATCAGTAAGAATTATGGTAGTTAGTATGTACAGGTAATTCTTGGAACGGCATTTTACAAAGTACAAAGAATTGTTATACATTTTTGCTAAGACATAAAAATCAGACATAAAAGAGTTGGGAGATTTGAGTGATGGATTTACCGATTTGCGTTCATTAATGGAAATTGATGACACGCGTGTGAACGGTGGCCATAGCATTGGCATTCGGAAATGACTTTCGTCCTTCTTTATCCCACTCCATTCTTTGTAGTAAACTGTTTGCTCCCTTCCATTACTTTCTATGGGGCATGGGGAGGTGTAAACTGTAGCATAACCTTTATTTACGTATTTGTATCAACATAGATGGGCACCAACTTATGTTCTGCTCCAGTCCGTATCAGCATACCAGTAAATTCGTGCCCTACTGATATTCATTATTTCGTCAGCAGTAGATTTAGCATTGTATGGTTGCATAAAATTAAACGAGATCCTCAGGGAATATTTGAGGGGAATGGTGAGCTACTTAGTTGACAGCCGCGTGATAGCGTGGCATAAGAAGCAAAATTTATTAATTATTTATTGTAAAGTACGTAGCACATAAGCACTGTTGGTTTTAAAAAACGTGCAAAACCTTATTTACAGTTCTTGAAACATCAAAAAATGTGTTTTGAAAATTTTGAAAATTTAAAAGTCGCTTTGGCATTTGTAGAAACTATGGGGAAAAGTTTGTTGTTCAAACTTTAACCTTTTCTAAACGGTAATAACTTGTTTTACGTCTTTTTGGACATGGTAATATCTACATTTGACCTTTTTGAACATGCAAGTAACTAGTTCTGAACCTTTTGAAAGTAATAATTTCCAGTTTAGATCTTATTTGAAAGTGCTAACTAATATTTTTGATCTTTTTTGAAAGTGAGTTACCAGTTTTGGTCTGTTTGAAAGTGTTAGTTACAGCTTTGAATGGTTTTAAAAATGAATGGTTATTTCTAGTTTTGACTTTTTTAAAGTGTTATTCATTAGTTTTGACTGTTCTAAAAAAATAGATTTTTGCAAAGTACCTACTATTTTTTAGACTAGTTAGGCAATTTTGTGCTATTCTCGTGTTTGTGCTGTTGAATTGGAGTGAATGAAACCCAGAATAATAATAATAGTAATAGATGGCTTGGAAAAAGACGTGTATGTATAAACTAATTCTCTGGCAGAAACGGGCCGCATTGCTACTTCAGTCTCCCTCATCTTGTCCGTATCCCGTGTCTAAGGGAAGGGAGTCTAATCTTTTCATTTCCTCCCCTGTGCATTGATTCCAATGT
>JAQFZC010000612.1:0-45276 GCA_034695205.1 Dicyrtoma fusca | reverse complement strand
GTAAGGGAAACCTAAGAGGTGCTTCAAGAGAATCAGGGGTGTAAGGCCAGGGGATCTGTCCCGGAATTTCCCCGATATCTATCTGTAGCCGTCGCCTTATTCTGTGTCTATCTGAGAACTGATTAACCTCCCCTCGTTGAATTCGTCAGTATGATTTATGAGCTATTCAACTTGTAGTGGAATTATTAAAAAATCTATATTTTACCATTTAAAACTTAAACTCTGTTCTGCACGAAAGATTAAATAAATGTTAGATGCTATTACGCTCCGGACTTTTTCCCTTCCTCTCTCTCTCTCTCTCTCTCTCTCTCTCTCTCTCTCTCTCTCTTACTCACTCTTCTGCATTCTGACAAGAAAATGTATAATTTGACTTGACTTGGACTTGCACTTGATTTGAGTTTGAATTGTTTCTTCGTTTTTTTACATTTTTTGTATGGTTTAATATATATATAAAATGTCGGGAGAGGTATTTACGTGTTTCCTAAACGTTTCATGGCGTTTCCTTGCTCGATGTGTGCCTCTCCAGAAAAAATACGGAATGCTCCACTCACTCATTCCCATAAGTATCCCAAGCAACAAATGCTCAAGCGCCTATAGTCTTGAATTGCACGGGGTGCAAAAAAAAACAAAACATTTTAATGCTGTGTGCAGAGAGAGAGAGAGAGGGAAGTTAAGTACATAAATACCTACTTCCCTCACAAAATATCACCTCACCACGTTGTTGCGTTGTTTGTGTGTTTGTTTGTGTGTTTGTTTGTTTGTTTGTTTGTTTGTTTGTGCAATAGAATGGAGGTAGGTGCATACATACATTCATACCTGCGTGGGACCATTCCAATAATCCTACGGATCAACTGGTGCTAGTGGTGTTCAGAGCAGTAAAATAATAACTAGGAGATAAAATAGAATAAAATGTGATATTTAGTGTTTTTTAAAAGCTGTAGGCTCATAAGAGTGGTGCTCTTCAACTCATCGTTCAGTTCCTATACGTTGTATGTATGGGATCGCCGAGTCATAGTCACATAGTCATTGCCTGCAGTTTCACAGTAATAATATCTCGGTAATTCCGTCATAAAGCTTACATTGTAACTTGTTTTGCAGTTTGCAGTTTCAACTTTGATGAGAGGTCCAATGTCGAATAAAATCTACTAAATACCATTACCATAAGAAATTTGACGACAAAGTACCAAGTCATAAAATCTCACATAATGATCTCCATGTAAATTATCTGAGTGTTGAGAGAGTGAGAGAAGGATCTCCTGTAATCACTGAGTCAGTCTCTCTACATATGGCATGGAGGGGGAAAAGTAGGGGGGGGGGACGTAATAGACACAGCTTTAAGATCATAGATTGGATTTATTTTATGAAAGAATGAACATTTAAAATGGCAATGAGGCTCTTTGCATCAACGGGCAGACAAGACAAGAAGATATGATGATGAAGATGATGAGGAGCAAAGTGCAGGGTTGTCTTTTACACAACAAAAAAAGCTATGGGCTATAGAGTTGAGTTGGAGGAAGTGAAGAAAATAAATGTAATTCTGACAGGTGAAAAAATCTATAAAGGAAGTATGTACCTACAAGTTAACATTGAACTAAATGAAAGTACCGTCTCTCTTAAGGATTACTTGAATACTACTACTGCTGCTGCTGCTGTTGCTGATAATGATGATGAGTTAAAACGGAAATATTCGTCTGAATCGAAGGAGTGACGTTTCTCACTCTGTCCGCGCTGAGCTGGTAGACAGGCAGGCAGGCAAGTAAAAAGGAAGCATCCCGCAGTATCAGTACTTACAAAATAGACAAAATGTATAGTTCCCTGAGTCAAGTCAAAGATGTATTAATGGGGAGTCAAAAATTTTGATAGCCGTACAAGATTTTTTTTCTATCACTCTGTATAATCATAATCCATACATACCTCCCTACTTCTACTTCTACTTCTGGTTCTGGTTCTGTATTGCACTGACAACTGGCACTGTAGTACTCTGGATCTAGAAAATGCAAACACCTACACCGTACATAAGTACCTTCACCTTCCTATTCATGCTGTATAGTGTATTAGAGCCCATTTGTACGGCCGTTCCACGTTCACGTCCTAGACCGTAGATTACAGCATGTATTAATAATAGGAAGAAAAGCCCGAGGAAAGGAAATAATAATATGTACACGAGTCGACGGAATATCCGCGTAGGGAGTATCTGTAAAAACACATGGGATCTCCAAATGAATCCTTATAGTCAATACAGACAGGAATTACGTATTGCAAAATTGAAATAAGAGCCTTGCCTATTACTATTACATAGATATTATTATGGGATGTAGTAGAAGGCATAATAGTACCTATACATACAGTATCCAGGGGTGCTCTACCTATACAGCCTATAAGTCACCTTCCATTGCATGTGTAACTTTCAAATCATGGAATATTTTTATATACCTACCTAGATATATATGGTTCGTTTCCTAGTAAATATTAAGCACGTCGTGTGGATTGAACTGTCGGAGATTTTTGTGGCTAAGAGTCTATACAATATACTATTGTATTGCTCAGGATGCCTCCTGGTCAGCTGCTTTTTGCTCAGATGCTGAATTGATGGTGAATGGTGGATGTTAATGGGGGGGTGTCTGCTGATAGGAATAGACATTTGGAGACAGAGAAGAGGGAGAGACAGAGAGAGAGAGAGAGAGGGAAATGGAGAAAAGAGACCAAAGGCAAAGGCAGAGAGCATAATACAGGAGAGACACGAAGACAGAGAGAGAGAGAGATATGAGTGGAAGAAAGAATTACAGACGAATGGGATTTCTACAAGTAGCCCTTCCACTTGCGTATGCTATCCACATACATATGCACTTTTTACCAAGGCAAAGAGAAGAAGTGGGAGCGAGTGAGAGAGAGAGAGAGAGAGCGAGAGAGCACAGCAGTAATAATAATACCTGGGCAATCGTAATGGGGCATGGTAATAAACGGGCTGCAAAAAAGATAAATACGGAGAATGTGTGGTGTGGGTTTTTTAGGTAAAGCTTGTGAAGTCTTAAAGGTCATGCACTCGTGTAGCAGGCCAGATGCGGTCATCTGAGAAAACAGGTTTTCCACAAGTGTCTTGCTTTACGTCGGTATTCTACTTCCAGAGTCCACATGCAGTTAACCAGCAAACAACAGCAACAGCAACAGCAGCAGCAACAGTCGACTCGTTCTTTTTCCCTTTTTTTTTTCTTTCCTCTCATTCTTTCAAGAGTTCCTTCGAGAGTGGAATGAAAAATCCTTTAAAATATTTTGTTCTGCATATGCCGAACTTTTCACTCCTATGTGTGTAGCAGACACACACACACGAGATCCCCTATGATATGCACTGGACGAACATCCGCACTTGGGATGCATCATATGCAAACCTGCAGCCATGCATATAAATGCATCGTCTATAGTTATCTATGTCCCTATGCAAGTAGGTGGGTAATTACGGACTCGTCTATAAGAATAACTTTGCATAGCACTGCAAAACATGTGTGTGTGTGTCTGATGATTGTTTCAGGTGCGGAGGAAGGAGATGAATGTCTGAGAGCTATCTATATAGCTTAAGTTCCTCCAGTCCTTTTTCCTCTTAACAAACCGATCAGACGATTTACAATCAGTATCAAGAAACCAACTAAATCTCTCCCTTCACACAATTCTTGATTCTTGTTTGAGCCTTGTGTGAGTGTATGTGTGTATTTTAGTCATTCATTGAATGAAGACACACAATTTATATCTGCGAGAGAGATAATGAAAATCCATTCCCGGTCGAGACGAAGGATTCAATTCCCTAATTTGGTGGTGTGTATAGAGTAAAACGTGTCGAATTAAAGTTCAAGTTGGCGGTATATTTTGGTAGTAGTAGGGAGGTAGGCAGATATTTATTTTTAATTTTATGGTAGTCCACTACAGATGCAGATACAGAGATAGCTACTACCTATGTAGGCCAGGCACTTGATAGCAATTTGTGAGTGCTCTCTCACATATTTTCCCAATCATCTCTCCCAACGACCAATGACCCACAATAATAATAAATTGTTGTAGGCAAGAGATTTCTATTTTTAAATACATGTTAATTTGCATATTATCTTTTACATATTTAAGGCATTATTGATTGGGAAATGTTTATGCAAATGTGAGTGACGGATGATACGATTTTGACTGCAGAGTGCAAAAGGCCCTTAATTGTGAGGGAGTGTGTATCTGTGTGTGTGTCTGTGCTGATGCTTCCCCAGAGTGTCTTTCTTGGGCCAGGCAGCAGCGTGGAGGATGAATATGGAAGTAGGAAGGTTACGTAGGAAGAAGATATCTATAGGTTTCGGTCAGCTCCTAGCCATACCCACCTTGGTCTGGTCGAGTGTGCGTAGTGGTGAGATGAGGAGATATGAGTATTTATTTCGAACGACAGGCTATTTGTCAGGAAATGGAAAATTGCAGACGTGATGGCTTGGCGTTAATAAAACGAGAATAGGAGGGATGCTTCCTTTAAACTTCCATGTAAGAATCATGAGTAACCCGACCGATTCAGTCTTCAGAGACCCAAAACAGGTTTTTCAGTTCATGCTATAAATGTGGACAACAACAATGCGATATGCGTGGAACACCAGTGCATCACCATCGCCCGTGTACGCTGCTCTCCTATTGCGTCTAAATAACATATAACATGTGGCTACAAACACACACACACACACACACACATACACACACTTGCCTATAGCCCACTATATCCGTGGCCGCGCTCTATATAGCTATATGGCCAAACCTAGTCTCATCTTATCTACATACCTGACTTTTGGTTTTTTTTTCTTTTTAGTTTTTTGGTTTTTGGTCAAGAGGAGAGTATAATGTAATAATAATACTGTAGGTAGGTATTCATTCCTATGTCTGTGAAGAGCGACTTGGCTTTTATGCAGTCATCTGCGATCAAAAACTCTTTTTCTCATGAGTATCCATCACTTCACCCTCACTCTATAGGATTAAGACTGTACGGATGTAAAAGAGACCACATTTAAAATATGCACGGCCCCACTATTACTATGCATCTGGATACAGAGGCATCCTTATAAGTAGCATTAGCAACAGCTCATTGTGTATCCTATATAAAACTTTAAACTTCTTCAGAACTTTTTATTTTATTTTTTACTATTTACACATGCAACAGGAATTTATACCTGTGAGATAATTGAGCCTATTTGGTTCGTATATATATAATTGTGTCCTTTCTGATGGCAGTAGGTAGGTGCCTACGTATTTTTAAATCCAAAGTAGTCACTTTTTGGTGTATACATGTGTAAACACCATAGGAACTTGTGTACCATAGTTATGTAATCTATGCACAAGTGCAGAGTAGGATAAATCCAGTGTCCGCTTTATTGCATAATTATTTCCCACTACTCCTCAGAGCAGAGTGAGTATACAGATATATCTGGATGACCTCAAACTATGTCCGGTCATGAAAGGAGCAGTAAAAGATTTGTATTATTATTATCATTATTATTGAGACACATATATAGAAGACTGACTGAGAGAGAGAGAGAGAGAGAGAGAGAGAGAGAGAGAGAGAGAGACTGAGAGGGGAAAAAAACAGAAATACAAGAATAGAGAGCTGATATTTTTAATCTGACTCTTTCTGAGTTCTGACCACGAGAAAAACCATGCCATTTGTGAAGAAATTTTGACAGTGGCGATAATCTAATGGAAGTAAAAACTGGTGGAACTACTTTTTTGGAGATTGCGTCATTTCACAATAGGGACGTCCGTATCTATATAGGTATGGTGGAGTACCACGTGTAAGCTTCTCTCTCTCTCTCTGATGATGAAGGAATAATGAATTCACCTAGAATTTGCCTACAACACAACTCAGCTCAGACTGGACTCACATTTCAAAGACTTTTCTTGGAGTTCACTGCAGTCGCTTCTCATTCTCCACAAAAGTCAAGACTAAAACCCTTTCCGTGTCTCACCTTACTTCCACATTCATATACTTCCCCTCTCGCACACACACACATACACACACACACACACACACACACAAACTCACTCACACACTCACTCTCCTTCCTTTCCTCAGCCCTATAAAAATAACCAGAAATTAAACTAGTTTTTTTTTCTTCTTCTAAAATTACACACTCTCTTCCACAAAAATATAAGTTACTAGTGTGCATATAATACGAGGGAAATAAATACAGTGCAGAGTGGACAGCAGGGTGTCTATCAAGTCCTTCGTGCGTAAAAAAAATAGTATGTAAAAATTGTGTGTGTGTGTTTGTAGACAAAAGTCTTGAGACTTAAATATTACGCAACCACCTCCGCTCATCGTGTCAGTTTTGTTCATATTCTATTTATTTCCTCTGTACAGGTATTTGGATTAACAAGTTGAAGAATTGATTCGCTCGTGTGGGAGAGAACGAGCTGAAGACTTTCTACGCACAAATTGACGGACTTGTTTATTATTATTTTTTCTCTCGTTCTTTTTTACTGTGCAATTTCAACTGTTCCAGAGAGCGACAAGGATTTTATTTTTTAATACAAAAGTTCATCGAAGCCATGAAGTTTTGCCAGCAAAGTGTCTTACAGAGGAACGTCTTCTCAGCTCGACTTGTCAAGTCATCACCGAATTGTACTCAGTTCACACAGTATTCACTTGTTGTTGATTGTGAAGGCTGCAGAGTCTACAGCAGTAGTGGACGGGATAGTTCTTGCTGTGAAAGGCTATTATAAAATTGTGATTCCAAATTATTGATTATATTGAAAAGAGTGGTGATATATATTTATCTATTCAAGAAACTTACGCTAAACAACGCTTACGATAGCTGTGACTTTCTTCCAGTAGGTGGTTGTGTGTTGACATAATATAATACTATAATAATAATAATAATAGTCTACGACGGATTTCGGGAAAGGAAGGGAAAAACTGAGAAATAAATTTGACACGGGACGAGTGAGTAAGCTATGAATTTGTGATGCCATGATGGTTCTACGGCATATAGGTCCTCCGTCAGCAACGGCGGTCAATCCCGCTGACGACGACGACCACGGCCGGGATGAGCGGTCAGCAATTCCAATGGACCTGAGTAATAAACATTCCGTGCGAGGCGGTGGACATGACGTCCCTCGACATTTAAAACTCAGCAACAATAACAATAATAATAATAATACTAGTAACAATAATAATAATAATAGTAGTAGTAAGCCGCCCATGCTCACGATTTTCCCCACTCCCGTGAAACGACACGTGCCGGGGAAGGAGCTACTCAGTACAAGTGTGGGTCGACCTCATCAGAGTCCCAATGAAATCCGGTGGCGACCCGAAGACGAAACGTCCTACTCCTCCCCCGACAGCGGCCTCCACCGGGATTCCCCGGGGGAGGACGAGGACGTCCTCAACGGCGGCGGCGGTGGTGGCGGCCGCAGTCCCCCGCTCGGCGGCCCGTCCCTCCGCCGCCAGTCCCTCATCCCACTCTCACTCATCCGCGCCCGCTACAACCACAATCACCCCAGCCAGGAGAACGACGAGGGGGCGGGGGACGGGGGGAGTGTGGGGGAGGAGGAGGGGCCGAAAGCACATCCAAAGGATCAAGTTCAAAAGAAGCGGGCCCGTCTCGAGGACATGGTGAGCAACATTAAGAAGGTGACGAAGCCGGAGCGGGGTCGACGGCACTCGGGGGACGATGACACGTCCTCCGGGGGTCAAGGGACGTCGGGGGACGAGGTGGGGGAAGAAGTGGGGCCGACGGACCTCCGGAGTGCCTACGTCGTTCGAACGGAGAGTCCGGGGATCCGCGGCGGGAAGACGTCCATACTACCTTTTAACCTGGGGACGGATCGGTCCCGGATCCGAAGTTCGGACGTCGAGGATGAGCCTTGCAATCTAGTTTGTATGAATAAACAGCCCAATTCATTACCTTTAATGCCTGATGCAAGCCACTTTGATCCCAAGGCTATGATGGGCATGATTCCGAAAAACTTCCAACCACTCTCCCCATCAGATGCTAGTAAAATGTATGGTGTGGACCCGGAGACCTACCAACAACAAATGATGCAACTTCAATTGACCTCTGCTGCCATGTTAGGGGATCCCGGAGGACTTCTCAAAGCCATGGGTAGCTACCCTCCGTGGGTCTACCTCGGCTACTACTCTCAACTCCTACATAGTTTTCAAGCTCAAGAAATTCTTCGCCAATATGCCATACAGTCAAACACTCCGACTATTAGTCAAGGCGAAAAGGTAAGCTCACCCTTCAATCTTCTCTTAGTCACATCTCTTCCATGTACTATGTGTACCTACACTGCTACAACAGACTATTACCAGTGAAGCCTAAACACTTTTGAAACCCTTTAGGACCTCATTTGGAACGCATTATAACAGTTATAATGGGTTCGCAATGTGTTTCAAGCTTCACTTTTAATAGTTTTTCCTAGAGTGTAGATACCCATATGTAGTTAAAACAAATTCAGAATGAGACTCTACAGCCTTCAATGCATCATGCTATACTTCGCATCCGTTGATGTATCCGTATATGTATAGGTGCCTGCCTATAACTCTCTGCATAGTCTCAATCTAATAATAATTATGTCACGGTAACCAGAAAATCCATTTTCTCAGCTACCACGCATCCCATAATCCCATGACAGTCTCCAATTTAGAGGGCTTATAGAGCTGAGAGAGTAATTTTTCAAGTATTACTGTAATAAAAATAAATTATTTTTGCATTTAACGGAAACTAATAAAAAAAAATAAACTAAAACAAAGGACGGAGCTTACATAGCTCTTGACTTGAACTTCAAGAGAGAAAAAAGGACGAACCTAGAAAATATAATCTATTCTCGTGCACAGGGGTTGACTCAGCTTTGATGAGATGGGAGAGCGAGGAATTGAGCTCTAATTAGGAAGTGACTAGGCTCATTGTTAGTGCATACCTACTTACCACCATGGAAACGCTTGGAACGTTGAAACGTTGAAATGCTCAAATGTTCAAATCCCCTGAGTTGAAAGGTACCGTGCAAAACCTTTGACTCTGGCACGGAGACGAGATTAAAGTGAGTGGAACCTTGCGGAACGCTATTATAATTTTTTTTTCTTTTTACAAAAAGACTCTGATTTAGACTGCAACTACAAATAGAGCTGTTGTACGTAATTTTATATTGACTGCATCTCATGATTTTATCCTCAAGATAGCAATTAATTAAAAGGATGTTCAAAGAATATTTGCGTAAATGTACCCAGCCTTATCTCTCCCTCTCTCTCTCGTCATTTCAACATTTCCATATCCATTCCATATATAAACCATGAACCCATACAGCCCTCCACTCAGAGGCACATACCAATCTCCTATGGCTCATAAACCTATATCTGGCCTAAAGCTCATGGCAGGTTGACTTTGGCTACGCTTGTCGTCGTCGAACGTGCACTCGGTAGGAAGGTAGGTAGGTACGTCGAGGGATTGAGGAATAAAATTTGTCTTGTTGAATTATAATTAGCTGTGTGGCTGTTGTGTGTGCGGATATGCAGTGCATCAGTACAGTTGCACATACTCTCTCAAGACCCGCTCACATAATAGAAGGAAAGCACAGAAACTAAACTTACGCTCTGAGGACTGCGGATATGTAATTCACTTTAGTGGGAGGGGAGGGTCAAAGCCAACGGCAAATATGGCTTAGTGGCATACATGGCTTGAGAAACAAAATATATAATATAATCCACAGGGTGGTTGTTTTTTTTTTCGTTTCATTTCTTTTTTTCCTCTTCATGCTCTCTGTGTCTTTCCTATAGATGAGAGACTTATTACGCATGTAGAATGAAAAAATTACATAATGTTTCATAAAGTCATATCTCCAAGTCGAGTCCTCCATCTACATACTAAGTCCATGGGAATAGAGTGTGCATACCTATAGAGATCAGACTTAGCACTGATACTCACCTGAGACTGGGATGGTTCGGCTGGTGAGGGATAAGGAATGCTGTTGTGAGGAATAAAAAGAGGATTGATTTTCAGCTCAGAGTCTGTTAAAAAGTTTATAATATCTGTCTTGCTCTCTCTCTCTCTCTCTTGGTTCCTTTTGGTGATTGTTGTGTGTGTAAATTTTAAAAGATGCTTAAAACTAGTTCGCAACTTGCGAGTTGTTTGACGAGAAAATTCCTTAGTTTAGCTGAGACCTCTGTAGTAGGATAAGACTAGCTATAATATCTATGAGGTTGGCACGGCAGATAGAATGATTATGAGTCTAGTCTAGTCTACACATGTTCTACAGTGGAATTCATAGGGAGATGCAAAAGCCAGCCAAACCATGTAGGTTGCAAGTATTTGAGGAAAGAGAGGGAAAGAGATCCCAGCCTCGTGTCTGCTCACTCACTACTATATTCCTCACATAGCCCCCATTTCCTTTATTGTTCCAAACTTTTCAGGTGATCCTACAGTTTAGTTTGTGTCGCACACACACACTCCTTCAACATCTTCCATATACACTCATAAGCATTACAGCATAGCAGAGAACAGTGAGAGAGAGACTCAGAGAGCGAGTATCAGCACCAACATCACAGTATCTGTAAACAGACTTGAATGTTGCATCTATCTGGACTTGTAGATTGTTGTTGGCTAAACTTATCTTTTTCCTCATTTCTTTCCTCACACTCACCTTTACGTCTTTACGTCTTTACGGCTTTACGTCTTCCTCAAGGCATACTACATTCCTATCAGTATTCTGATTCCAAAACGCCAGCCTCCATCCCACCAATCCTCCACACTAGTGCATACCCAGCCAACCTCTCAGAAACATGCCGACAGTAGTAGTAATACCAGTACCAGTACTCTGACAGTGCCAGTACCAGCATTAGCAACAGGACCAGCTCTCGCAAAGTTACCTGTGCTTTTGTACAGAATTCACTCTCCTACATTTATTTGGTCCTTTCATTCCTTGCTGATTGCACATTGCACAAGAATTTCAATGAACTAAATACAACAAGAGTTAAAATATATTGAAATTAAATCCTGACTCTGTCGGCTGGCTTTCTACTCGCATCATCACCCTTGGCCGATGGGATGCGATGCTTAGACCGATGCCTTCGACGCTAAGCTATCGACATACTATTTACAAAGTACCTATGTATGTACATGTTGATTGTTGACTTTGATCCCAGACTTTTATAGGGGAATGACCATAAGCATTCATACATAACGTCATTCATTCATTCATTCCTTCCTTCGGCACTGAACTAACTTTCCTCTACCTTGTTTCTTTCTGGGCTATTGGTATTGACATGGGTGTATCAGTCAGTGCATTAGGTGTGTGCTCGATCGTTGTATGTAAGTATACGTGTACAGTAGGGACTTGGAAAGGTAGGTAGGTAGGTATGTACGTATGTAAATTTGTTTGTGTGTGTGTGTGCGGTCTTGTTTATGTATTTACTATACTGTTTTGCTTGTTTTGCCTTTATTTCTATATCCTCCTCCAGTACTTACAGACATTTTTGTCTCTTTTACTCAAACTTTTTTGTGGAATTTGTGGTTGCGTTGCTGCATGAATGTATAGTGTAACGTAAGCTATTATGACCATGGTGTGGCATTGCACAGAAAGTTACGAGTGTAGATTGCCTGGAGACAATCAAGTTCAGAAATAGACGAATGATTCCAGTCCCAAATAAATTTCCAACATTGTTTTTTGTGTTTGTGTGTGATTTTTGAATTGCTGTAGGGAGGTAGTTCAGAGGTTATATCACCGCAAAGCTGCTGTAGTTTAAATATAGATTGTGCAAAGTTTCTACTTCCAAAGGGTATCCATAAATTCCCTGTAAATATTCCAAGGCTAGATTTAAATGTTTTCCCTCTATCTTTCCCATACTGCGTTGGTATTCCTGTAGCTTTTTTTGTGTGAAAGCTACCAATACGTAGTTAATTTAAATTTACTGATAGGTATGGACTAGGTAAACAAGCCTGTTTTGCACCGTTTTGATTCTGTAGCATAATAATTACTGTTTGAAAGGAAAATGCAAAAATACTATTTGCTATTTTTAGACTACAAATTAAAAGGATGGATATATGTACATAGTACTGTCACGTGTCATACGATTATGGTTTTATGGTATCGATCAGTTTGCTCAAAGCAAATCTACTTACGCATCTACCTTAGTTGTGGTTCATTTCCATTTCGTGTGGGTATTACAAAGGAATGAAAAACAGACCTAGTCGTTATGAAGTTCAACAATGCTTTTGTTTC
The DNA here is from genome assembly GCA_034695205.1 of Dicyrtoma fusca. Lineage (NCBI taxonomy): Eukaryota > Metazoa > Arthropoda > Collembola > Symphypleona > Dicyrtomidae > Dicyrtoma > Dicyrtoma fusca. The sequence continues at coordinate 33,057 of JAQFZC010000612.1, read as the reverse complement.
TACATCTATAACTGAATAATTTAACGAAAGTTGCTGTATGAACAAAATCCTAGTACATCTATCTATCTACTGATGATGATACGAAAGTTAATCCGGCCCAACTCTGTAATCTGTAGCATCCACTCCGCTAATATTGGTATTGATGGCTGGAAATGATCATTAAACCAGCTTTGGCAAGTACAATGGGCAAATTAAAGGAGGCTATAGACTCAGGGTGTTTTGGACTGCTCACGGAAATCGAGCAGCAGCCTATAGACAGACATATTTTCGACGGAGCTCCTAGCTTCTTAACTGAGAGAACAAACAACAATAAAAAAAAAGAAAAAGGGGCATGCAATCTATATAGGCACAACAAGCATGTATGTATTTACATAATCACAAAGACAGTGTATGTACATACTGCTTTCTCGCCGTCGAGCATAATAGCTCTCAAATAGCCAATAAGAATACACAATGATTTGCAGAGTAAATTTTTTTTTCAATTATGAACTAACGGTACAGTTGATCAGGTATTTAGTACCAATAAGTTATCACGCTGATTCCATATTATTGGCATGAATATTTCATGAAGTATTTTCCATAATTACGACGTTAGTTCCTCCCTCATCACTGAGCTTATTGTTTGCACCTTTTAGCAGACAGAATTCCTCACAGCGTCATACGGACGTACAAGGTTTTGCTCTATTATGCTACATTTCTTTGAATCTATTCGAATGTTATTTTTTTTTCTTTTGGTAACCTGATATAGCTATGTACCCAGATGCATTAAGGATGGGCTATTGTTGCATTTTGCATTGTGATTTAATTGTGCAAGTGTATAACCTCAAGATAGGGATGGCGATGCATAGGGCTGTATATACTGTAGAGTCTCACTAGTCCTTCTAAAATGTGGAGCTCTAATAACTTTTTTTTCTGAATGCTTTGACTATTTGACAGAGTCCAACGATTGCAAGAACTTTGGGGTCATCTGGCTACAACTGTGGCTCACCGGTCTCCCCGGCATCCGCGAGCGAAGGTCCAGCCGGGATGGACTCGGACGGCTCCATCGTGGGACAGAACACGGGAGGAAGTGGGAATGGGAAGCGAGCACCCCGAGCCATGACAGGCCGTCACGTTCGAACAGGTACAGGTGCTTCCCCCACGACACTTCAAACACTTCGTCTCAAAATTGAAGAGCGACAACGAATGAAAGCTCAACAACTCCGCCATGACATCATGCTCCAATCTCATGCAAATAGTAATAAGGGAAAAAATAGCAAATTCATAAAAAAATTCAAGAAATGATTTTGTTTTTAAAGAACTGACAATAACACTGAGTCGCATCGTAGTTTTTTTTTAGTAAGTACATACATACATAATATTTTAAGACGAAGACACACAAATAAAAAAAATCATTTACTAACTTTTTTTTGCAATAGAAACTGAGAATATTATTATATTAATATTCGTAAGATAAAAATACTTTTTAAACTTCAGCCAGTAATGGAAAATATTCATCCCAACTCTTGTTCATGTTTTTTTATCATTATTACATTTATTATTATTATCATTATTATAATCATTATTAATTTACTGTTGTTATTACATTATCATTATTATATACTACTAGGTATGTGTGTAAGGGTCGTAGACACATACTCATATGTTGATCACGTTAGCTAGTGATTGTTTTTTTTTGTTTGTTTAGAACCCTAACAAAAGTTTTGTTTAAGGAGTACTAAATACATATATACATTTACATAGAATTTAACGGGTGAGTTACTTGTAGACTTTAGATGCGTACGTTACAATTTTTGCGAGAATTCCATTCCATTATTTTGAGCACTTGCTTCAATACGGGCAATTAAACTAAATGATCCGGCTATAGAGCAACAGAAAAAGCTGTTAGTATTGTCATATTATTGTTGAAAGCGTTGCAGGAGCCAACTATATATCTGTCTTGCCGCCTGTTCATGACAAGTAGTTTGGGTTTCTATTCAATACTGTCCATATCATTATGATGTATGTCTGTAAATTGAAATGTAATAAGTATGCAAACAAACAAACGAACAAAAAAAACCCTGGAAATGACAGACGTCGGGGAGTATAAGGTGAGGAAACACGTGTCTTTCCCATTTACGTATACAAACATATATAGAAGCCGCCAAAGACTGGCCAAGACTGCTCAAAACTCAAATAAGAGAGAAAAAAAAACAAAAACAATAACCATTTCAAATTTGAATCAACTCGCATTACTTGTGTGCAGGGATTAAAGAAAAAGATATATAATTATATATATATATAAAACCTTTTTGTGTGTAAAAATGTGGCGTACCTTAAAAATCATTTGGTGTGTGGTACTTATCATAAATAGAAAAAAACTTGGGTAGTAAGTATCCAGTATCCAATAGATATATCATGTAGGGAGACAAGCTATTAGAGTATAAAAAGAATAACAAACAATTTATTATAAATTTAGATATTTACAAGATTACAAGTGTAATTAGGGTTACATCATCGTATTTTATACTAGACTTAGATAGGTTCGCTCACAAAGTGTAGCTGAAATGTCCATACAAAGAAAAACCGCATGAGTGCCTGTTAAACTATCTCTCTCTTTCTCTCTCTCCCTCTCTCTTTCTTATTTGTAATAATAATTTATATCAGGAAATCCCTTAGTCACCTCAAAAGTATCACCCAAAAGTAACTAGTAATTTAGGTTCGTACTTACTGTAAAAAATCTTGAGGCAACTCACCCGTCCACCCAACGACACATAGGCATAAATCCCACTAATTTTTGTTGGTGCATTGTAATAATTAGTAGTAATTACATTATAGTTGATGAAGGGATTACTTCCGGTGATACTATTGAGATGACCCAGGAATGACCCGTTGCGCATGCGACCATGCTAAAAGTGTACTTGAAAAAATAACGGTCAAAAATTTTTCATGAAAGCAGGAGTCCTTTCATAATCGACACTTGACGATTTAGTCAATTTTTTTTATCTAGAACAAAAACAAAAAGAACAATTAACAACAAGGAATGAATGTATTTTATGTGAGAAGAGTGATGGCCAGATGTGAATTCAGATTACCGTGCCGTGTTAAAGGGTGATCTTCCTTTTTTTTACAAGTTTCATGAAGAAAATGATCTTTTAGTCTTTTAGTACTAGTTTTTATCTTTAGTTTCATTTTACCGGCTATAGAAATAGAATCTCAGACATTTCTCCACCCAATGTAGTACCTAGAGGTGCCTACCAACTGTTTACTGATTACTCGAAAGTCGAAACTGTTCAAATTCCCTTAATTTATTCCAATACTATTCAGAAATGCTATTAGAGGTGAGATATTCTATCCATTGCTAATATCTTTCAATTACATTTCGTCCAAAATAGATCTGAAACTTTTCCAACTGTTAACTGTTACTGTACACATCCATACAACATATTATTGTAGCAGAGTAGAATCTTTGAGAGGATTAAAGATTAGTCAGCCATGTTTTCCTATTTTTGAATTTTGTTTTGTTTTGTTTGTTATTTTGTCCATTTTGTTTCTCATTTTCATACAGATTCTTCAGTTAGTGTTTTTATAAAATATCTAGTGCAGAACTATACATAGTAATTACATACATAGGTAATAATATTATGACAGCTCTAGTTTACATGACTAGTGATATAGACCTTCATTTCACTTGTGACTTCTGTAACAACTGTTAACGTTAACATTCACATTAATTGTTAAGTTCTCAATGATTGAGCCTCTGAAATCCCACTAACACTAACCATTGTTACAAATGATGATGATTAGTTCGATTTCACAGGCTGAACCACTGACAACTGATAACGTTAACACTAACAATTGTTACCTACAGTCGCAAGTGAAATCAAGGTCATACGGTCAACGGTGCGGTGCAACAAAGCAATAATTTATATAACAAAAATAAATCCAGTCTTTCACATGAAACTATTTGGTACTTGTATCATTCGGGTATAGCGGAACAGGGATGATGTCTTGAACTTGATATCTGTCATCTGTAGACAAAAAATATAGTGTGAATAATTATTAGCATTTACATAATAATTGGTTAGTTAGTTAACAAAAAGATTGTAGATTGTATTTATCTCAGACCGACAATAATTAGAACAATTAGAACTAGAACAACAAACTTTGAAAAGCAAAATGCCTTCATTCATAAATTCATAATTAAGAATGCCTCGATTCAAATTTCAAATTTCAAATTTGATTGCCTTACAAAAAGTACCTACCTTACCTCCGTATTTTAGTTGTTAGTAGCACTCAGATATCACAAGTAAAAATAAGAATTGAAAATAACTGAGCATTGTATGATTATTATTACAATGACAAAAACTGTAAAGACTTATGAAAAGGATATTTAACTTTGTATTGCGCCATAAGAGGTTTACTACTACAATTTTACAATTCCCGCAGTCTCTTGTGTGAAGTTAGTTTGTATTATTTTACTTTTGTATTTTGTAACTTTTTGTTTTTTATGATTATTATTATATTATTATTCCTAAGTTATATAATTCCGTGCAGCCAGAGCAGAGCAGAGCCAGAGAATGTATTACTATATTTATTTCAATATAGTATATGAACATTTTTTGTTAATTACTATTTAAGTAAATACTCTATATATTATAATTACTACTACTACTACTACTACAGTTTTGTTGAACAATTCAGTATTGAAGCATTTATGTGTAGTCTAATGTTTTTTTTGTTACAATTTTTTTTAAACATTCCCCCAATTATTATTATTATTATTACCTACCGTCCTAAAAACCACCTACCTACCACCCACACAGCAAAGGACAAGAAAGAAACTAACTAACTAAAGCCATTAAATATTTAAATAAGCTTCCACAGTGATTGAGTGAACGAGTGATTCGATCAAAGTGTGTAGGAGTGAGATTATAAAAGCACACAAAAAAAAGAAGTACAGTAAAAATAATTGTCTGCTACTGGTATACTGGTACTGTGTGTCCTATCTGTCCTTTGTAATGGTGATGGTAGTAGTTTACAATCTACAATTAACTACAATAGAATATTTATGTGTATACCTACCAAGCCAACTACCAAAACCACCCTAAGAAGAGTAAAAATATGTCATTATCATCGAAATCCGTCTCAAAATCCGGACAAAAAAGTCCCACGCAAGCCAACAAAAGTCCAAAGTCCAAAACCACATTACTTTCAAGACAATAATAATACAAAAAAGATTACACACACAATTCAATTCACAAAAGTACATACCTACTTAAGTACGTTCCATAGTAAGAAGAAGCAAAAACAAAAAAATGAAACAACTGTTGAAACTGAAACTGAAAAGAAAAACCTATTTTTACTGTTTACCTTTACGAAGTAAACTAAAACTTTTTATTGCCATTTTATATTTTACTACTACTATGTAGGCGGTTTTAAAGTCTACAGAGTATACATATATACTACCTACTCGATTATAGAGCACGGAACAGAAGAAAAGAATTTAATGTACGTAGTACTACGTAGTACATTATAGTATGTACTGATGGTTGGAAATTGGAAATAATGCATTCCTTACTGTTTTTATTAGTATTTTTGCTCCAATACAATACTATACACTATTTACTTACTATATATATATATATATATATATTATACAATTACCTATGTAATGACTGAAGGGATACTGTTCCCCTTCCAAATTCCACTTTTAATAGTAGTATATACATACATACATACCTACCTAGGTACAGTTAAGTAAGTCTGTGAAAATATTTAAATATAATGATAAATGCGGAATTGTAGACGTTACATTTATACATAATACATACATACAACACAGAGGCAACAAGGAACTTATAAATGTAAGAACCTAGTTTTAATTTTGTACTGAAAAAACCCTTAAGTTTTTATTTATTATATAATATATTATACTCAATACATTTTATTATACAAAAGTGTTAACCCATTCATTCCTCATAGTAGTTCTTCTATATTAGTCGTAGTTTTTTTTTGTAGTAGCCTCGTTCTCGTCCTCCGTCGTACTACTCCATTGTCGTCGTCATAATCGTCACTTTCTTTGTCGTGTCGTTTTTTTTTATGAAAGTGAAAAGGCCATAGTAAGTACTTACATACTACAACATGAAATACATAAAAATATCCAGAAGAAACACAGACCAAAATACAACCAACGGCGGTTTGTATTACTGTAATAATGGTACAGATTTTTGTTCGGACAAATTATATATAGGTATACCTCATCTACTATATTTATATTGTCAAAAGCGTTCGATGGGAAAATGAAAAAGTAATATTAATATAATATAGAGAAAAAAAAACAATTATTTAAAAAAAAATGAAAAAAAAAACAGAAAGAGGTATCCGAACTCATCGTCAGACGATACAGAGATGGCCCTGCTCATGAATTTTTTTTGTTACTTGGATGTCAAATTATTATTAGTAGGGTTAAGTGTTATCATAGTACATTAATATATTATCATTATTATTATTGTTATTGAAATGATTTCCTTCGCAAGGAGTAAGGAGTATGTTCGCTGCATATGAATAAAAAAAAATCATATCAATGCAAATTTCACTCTGAAATATTACACAAGTCAATCTGCGTCTTCAGTCCATCATGCATCAAACATTTTATTTGGGGGGAAGCGAGGGAGGGCGGGCGGGGGGGGGGGCTTCTCTTTTTTTGCATTTTTTTCTTCCTCCGTGACGGTGATCATGATTGACATTTATTATTATTTTCTCATTCCTTTAATGGCTTTTCATAACCGGATTGCTCCATTTCACCATTTCAATTTTCTCAGTCTCCATCTTCAAAAACTTCAAATGGCCATGTACAAAGTGCAAAGTGCGTTCAATAGCATAGACACTGAAAGACAGATATTATTATTAAAATACATTTTAGTCCTTTTTGACTTGGCTCGTGGAGTCCCAATTCCCAGTCCCAGTTGTTGGAATCTCTTCCATACAAACCTAACAATGCACACAATAACTTCCATTAGTCTTGACTTGAACACACTGCACTATAGAGACTCATATATTTCCAAAATAATAAATCAATACTTACAGATACACATGTACGGAATAGCGAGTCATTTCTTGTTGGTGTACACAGCGAGTCCTTTATTGTTGCAGTAATGTTTATAGTATAAATGTGAGGGAAGACAGGACGGAGCTAAATCACTAATTTGAAGAAACCTGTTTCCAAAATTAAAGTGGATGCAAAAACAATCGAACATTAAATCTTGTATTGGGAATTGGGACCTGTTGAAGTTGAGTCTACCAAGTTATACGGATGCTGTGTCTGTATCCATTCTTGTACAGCGTGTATAGAATGCACCTACCTAGGTAGGTAGGTAGGTAGGTAGGTACATCTCTTTGGGCGACTTTAAGCTCTAAAAAGTAGAAAAACCTTCATTCATTCATGGACCACCTAAACCTAAAAGTGTATAATAATGCAGTCGAGAATGAATTCAAGATAATGGACTAAACCATGATGAGTCAAGGAAGAGGATGGGAGAAGCAATTGGCATACGGATAAAAGAGCTTTGGATGTCTCATAAACTATCAATAGTTACCATCCTACACGTGCATAGGATCCTGCAAGGATTCTACAGGTATGTACGCCGTGGGTGAGTGCTGTTGCCTATCTTCATCTACACATAGGTGGAAAGAAAGGAAGGGAGAGAGAGAGAGAGAGAGAAAGAAAGGCGAAGGCGTATATTTGTCTATCTCCGTCCCACAAGAACAAGAGAAATAATAAATACGGACAGATATCTGGAATCGGAATCAAACAGAGAATTCTTGGTTCGTTTCCTTATCATATCAACACCAAAGGAGGAACGTTCCTTCCGACTCCGACTATGTAGCCAGGTTTGTGTGTGGTGTCCAAAGCCAAAGCCAAAGCGATGCAACAATGCATAATCCCCATGTGCATCTATATAGGGTCTATTAAAGGTGAAATGTTCCTAAGGAAAAAGTCAAGGAATGCAGTCAGTCAGTCACACACACACACACACACACAATGGAAGTTAGCTGGTCTTTGGCTTGGTAGTGTGGTGGTTGTTGTTGGTTGGTGGCTTTAGTTGGAGTTGGAGTCGAGTCTAGAGGCTGACACAGTGTTCTTGGAGGTATAAAGGTAAAAGGCTAGCTAATATTGGAGACGAAGACACGAGGAATCATCTGGGGGCCAACGACCAGTTAAAGAAGTCAGGTTCCAGAATCGAGATTTGCCTGTTGTTATTTTACAGGAACAAAAAAAAAATTACACGACATGAGTAATATAGGCTGAATCTAAATGGTATATAATGTATGTTGAACTTTCAGGAATAGATGATAGAGTCAAAAACTTCCTCAGCCAGAGAGTCTACATACCCAGAGGAGAGCTAATGCCAGAGAGTGAGAGAGGGAGTGCAGGTATTACATATACAGGAAAAGCAAGTTAAAATCAAAGGCAAAAGGAAGGGAAAGAGCTAGAAGAGACCAAGAGATCAAACAAGAAAAAAGAGAACTCATTTGATGCATATAGGGAAGACAGAAAGAGAGAGAGAGAGGAAAAAATCACCTCAAGATGTGTGCCTTTACACTACTGATATGTATGTGCGTAAACATGTGAGCGTCGGGATATTTCCTCTTTTACGCAGTGTAACGCATCGCCTAGTCGCTTCCTATACGCATTCAACAGACAATCAGCACTCTCACAGGGATGAGCATTGTAGACTAGTTTTCAGTGCGTGGAGTCTTAGAATGATTGTAGGGGCACACACAGGTAATTCCATGTGGGTAATAATATGTAAAGCAGCACGGATATAGAGAGCAAGTTCCTTTTCCTATTATAAGTAAGGCAGTCTACCAACAACAGCAACTCATGTATAAAGCATCTATCTGTGGGGATGCTACAGGTAATTCGTATCTGCACTCACTCACTCACTCGCAGCATTGGGATTTTAGTGGGAAGGAGTTGTTGTTTGTAGTTTGTAGTACTTACTATAGATATCTTGGACTTACAATGTGCTCCATCCAAGTCTCTGGATAGAAGCTATCAAAAGGAAAGCCTTTGATACTGTGGATGGATGGATGGAGAAGAAGAAGAAGAGAACATATTCATTTTTACAGATATTTTCTACAAGTACATCCCTTCCATCCCATCCCATCCCATCACATCCCACCGTACAGCAGGTACATTTTTATTTATTATGTATGCAATCATCCGTCCATGTGTTATTTCCTTGTATCAACAACAACAACTTCCACGAGATTTCATACAGTTTTTGAATTTTTGATTATTATAACGCTATGTAATATGCAGATATAGGCAGGGCCAGGAGCGGAGCGGACGAGAGGGAAGGAATGATTCAAGACTAAAAATCATCTTCTTCTTCTTCTTTTTCTTCTTCTTCGTTTACTATGAGGTTTAAGGAGCTACGGGCAAAGTCAAAGCCCTACACACGTTCTCTGGTCTTATAATAAAGATAAAGCCAAAAACGTAGGTTGATAGGTAGGTGCCTTGCCACACACACACACACACACACACACACAAACAGCACATGCACTCACATGGCTTCAGAAAAATCTCTGCACACAATGTATCCATCCGTCCAATCGGCAATCCATTGAATCCATTGGACTGACTGCCACTATGTATTTAGTGAGTACACGGAACCTCCATTTACTATTTTATTTACCTCATACATACACCATTTCCCTCATTTTCCCACCATTTGCTCCTAACAATAAAATTATTTTCTACATTTTTTTCCCCTTCTCTCTCTCTCTCTCTCTCTCTCTCTCTCGTTGCTTCCACCTTCATCAAATCAAAACAATGAACAGGTAGCAGAAATGTTAATGTTGACTTGTGAATATCATCCACAGCAGAGGAATATATAGTAGGCCAGTCTTCCACGAGAATTCGTTTGATTTGACATTAACTACCTTAGATATTATACGGTACGCAGTACTCTTACAAGGCATCAGCACTTAACTCGCACATTGCCATCTCCTCACTCCAACTTTACACCATTTACTACACGACTCTGTGACTACTAACTCTCGGTCCCATCATCACACGTCCAGCCAGAGATTACAGACAGATATACAGCAGTAATTATTACTGTGGGCATGACTCCTCTGTCCGTATCTTTACCCTTTGCATTTGCATTATTTTTCTAGATGTATACAGCTGATTGCCATTTGTCAATAATTATTGCTCTCTGGTGAGATTACTGTTGGTGTTGGAAGGATGAAGGGTGTGAGAAGCGGAACGTTTCAATTTCAATAATAAAATATAGAAGACATTATTATTACTATTTGGAAAAAAAATATATTGATGTACTGTTCGCCATTTCATTGTTCTGTCCACTTACTTATTAGGTAGAGGTAGGTACTTTACACTTTGCTATTACTAGTAGTAGGTAGGTACTATACGTAGGTAGGTACTATTGAGCTATGAGTCTCTGTAGTGTGAACGGAATGGTAAGTGTAATGGTTTATTGTTATTTAATTGCTCGTTCATTAAAAAAATTGTAAATATCCGTATTTATTTTATTGGTTTTCCTTCCTTTGGACAGTCTTTTAGATTCAAGTGTGTGTGTGTGTGTGTGTACAACCAAATATGTGTAGGAAATCCATAGGCAAGCGGCGGCATGTCACATCTGTAGGAAGGAAGGAAGGTACCTAGATCTTTTGTGGCGGCGAAATGTCAGTTTTATTAGTTTTAAATATCCGTTTGAACATCTCTCTCTCTCTCTGTCGCTATGTCCGTAGATGCAAAGGTAGATGACTCGACCAAACCTTCAAACACCTGTGGTTTGTTTTGATGGGGAGAAACTTAGAGAAGGACCTACTACCTACCTACCTACGTACTATGCGTAGGTACATATGTACCTACTTACTTCCTTTTGGACTGTTTTTTAGTGGATGAAGGGCTTTGATGGTGGGGGAGAAAGGCTATGAGCTGGGCTCTGGCAAAAGAGCCAAAGAAAAGAAAGTGATACTAATCTGTATCAAATTGTTTATTACACGCGTCGCTGGGTCGCTTCGTCTTGGTCCTATGAAATCAAACGGGGGTGATAATGTACCAATTCCCTCTCTTCCATTGTCATCTTGACATTCTTTGAAATTGATTATCTCCGATAGTTTTTTTGTTTTTTTTTCGAATCTGCTCATAAAAACACAAAAGGTACGAAGAAGGAGAAGGAGCTATCAAGCTATCACACTCGTTCAGTTGATTTCAGTTGTTGCATGTGGAAACAAAGGGAAGTTGTGATCGAGTCATTTAAACTTATTAATTTATTTTCTTTCCCTATTCTTCCACTGTGGATGACATCTTATCAGTCTACAAGACGGAGTTTCTACATTTTGTTTTGGATTTTGACTCCTTGACGCTCTTCCCTTGTTTAGACAGAGACAAGAACTGAGCGGACTCACAAAAACTAGAGCTCTACAGAATGCCACAGGAGCTCCAAGGTACTAAAGATGTTTCGTCTCTACGATAAAAACCACAAGTCAGATAAAAAGGCAATTAATTCTGAATTTTTGAATTCTTATTGCACTGTAGTACCCAGTCCACATTTTACATATGCCGCTTTCTACTGATAGTACAACCGTCGCAGCCACAGCCACCTACCCTACTACGAAGGAATACCGGTACCTTCGGCGAACTTACGATACGATTAGATAGCTCTTCAAGATAGCACTGTCTCCTATGATCTCACAAATATTAAACTAGTTTCTTTCCGATATTTCCGTTCTCCCGCTCAAGAAAAACGAAAATAATGCCAAAGTCATTAGAGCTAACACCATCATGTTTTCATGCAACCCATGTACCTACGTAAATGTGTTTCTTTCTGTACAACAAGCAAACATTCCGTAAGAAAATGCCATGAACTTTGTGCTTGAAAATTAATTGAATTGAATTCCAACCAGTATGTACGTAACTTGCCATTGCATTGCCTTGGTGGCATGTACATAATGAACAAAGTTGTATTTCGTAATAATAGGCAAAAAGAATAAGATAAAATGTTTGAAATTTCTTATGTAGGTAATATAAAATAGACATTTGAAGGTAGTTCACATTCGCAACTCACAATCAGTTTTTTTTTACTGAGTACTACTGTCGATGGGCACTAATGCTTTACATCATTAGATTAGTGGATGTTACGATGTGCGGTGGGCCGGCAGTGCGGGATCGTAAGTACCTACGTGTACTAATGTGTACCTATTTTTTTCTGATACTATCTATGAAGCCGTCGTGGAAGGGGAGATACTTTCAACTACCCTTCTATGATGAGTCTGACATGAAAATTTGTAATAATAACAATAACTGAATATCGTGAATTCAAAATGGCAATGGAGGTAGCTTTAAAAATAAATGAGTTGTTCAATTCAAATTAAAATACATAAATCGGTCTGTTCTGGAAGTATGCAATATAGCTTAGCAGTTCTGGAAACACGAAAGGAGGTTTGAATATGTATGTATACGGCAAAAACATTGTACAACTTTAATAGCCACTAATTACACGGATGAAAATACGCCTTTTCTCTATTTCTCGTGGAAATTCTCATTCAATTCAAAATGTACTTGTAGAAAAATAAATACTTAAGACTGCCAAGAGCTAAGAATAAGAGATTAAAGCGAGCGCAGTTATAAGTACTATAGCTTTGGTACAGCCAGCACCACTTTTACAGAGCAACATTATGCAATGAATTGCGTAACGATTGATTTAAACTGCATTTGAATTGGAATCCAACGTGGAGGGAAGAAATTGTACAGCTTGAATACATAAAGTATAAAAATTGCAGCCACTGCAATGCGAAATAATTTAAAATGTGCCTATTGTACTTCGGCTTTAGTCTTGCAGAGAGAAATACCTAGATAATTATTTCATACCATGGAAAGAGGGAAAAATTAGGTAAGAACTGCCATATGACATGCTATGAAGTTCGCTGCTGGCTGCTGTGAGGAAGATTGAAATGGAATGTTCAGCCATTGGCGGCTTTCAAAGTTTTGAGACTCGCAGTCGGCAACGATTAAGTAAAATCCAGTGTACATTTCATGTGCCTGTAGATATGAAAGATTTGAATAAATGTATGACACCAACACCAAGAAATCTCTGCTCACTCTTTGCAATAATTATTACACTTTCAATAGGATCCGTATATAGTTTAGTAGGTAGTTTAGTAATTTAATAATCTTCCGTATTTAAACTTGTCATATTCATTTCATTTTATTACTTCTATGGCCAACCCAACCCCTACAGTCGGCAGTCTACAGTTATCAGTACTGAAGTTCGCTCTCTCGGGTCTTACTAGTTAGATTCCCTACGCTTCAAATACATATATATTACAAAAGAGTAAGAAACCCCTAAAATGCCAGTAAATGCAAAGATGCAAAATCAGTTAGTAGGCAGGACTGTATGTATCTGTATCTCCAGGGCGAATCATCGAGATTACCAGCGATTTCCTCTCAAACTCTCCTGCAGACTTATTATGGGCGTCCAAGACTCGTGTAGGTAGGTACATACTTATTTTGTTTACTATATGTGTAGGTATAATACTTGCATGCCTACTTATTTCTCCAGTCTCGACCTCAGCCGCAGACTTGAATAAACGAGTTAGTTTTTTCTTGAGTGCAGTAGCATTTTGTGGGTAAACGTAGATAATATTTGATTTTTAACTGGTTTTTGAAAATACTTTTATGCACTTTTATATCTCATTTCTAAACAGGTAGGGAAGTAAGAGGTAATAGATGCCTATCTAATCTGCTGTCTCCTCTTGCCCCGATTCCACTCTCCCATCGATTCCCATTGCAATTACTGATAAACGAAACCGGCAGCAAAAGCTATATTATGTTTGAACGTACCTAGGTACCTACAAATGTGACTGGTTGCGTAATGCGTAACTGCGTTAGTGCTAGAATTTTCAGTTCAATTAAGTACACTACGACCTCAAGAATTAAGACTGCATGGCACGGATCGTATTTGTAACCGGCTATCGCATCGGCTTAATTCAGATGAATGCACCTACCTACCTACTATGGAAACTTTAATTATTATTCATTGACGCAAGTAATACTTGCGGTTATGTAGTGTGCACTGCTACTATTTATATTAGCACTACTGTTCTGTTGCCATTTCCCTTTTTGTACAGTTTGTATTTGTAACTTTCTCTGACGACTAGCCGCGTGAGAAGTATAACGTCAAATTATCTCCTTAACCGATTTTAAGCATTGATAGTACGAAATATGAAGCATTCCCTAACAATCACTTCCACGTCTAACGTAAGTTCACCTTGTGTATTGTCTAGAATGTGTATTTATGGCCCAAGTTAAAAAGGGAGGAAAAAAACACATTATTAATTCAATTAGTGCTGACCGTAAAGGACAATTTGAGAGATAATGGGATTATTTCCATATCCAGAAGGTATGATTACGTAAAGAATAAAAATAAGTCTGTCTATAGTTTCTTTCTGCCTTGTCCGGGAGTGTAAAAGTCATAGCGTGCATGTGGTTCAGAGTTTCAGAAGGAATTCTGATCACATATTATAAAAGAACACTTTTGTCTTTTTCAGGTACCTGTAGGTAGGCAGGCATAAAGTATGTAGGTATGTATATACTACTTCTGTGTGGGCTTGGTTGTTGGGCAGAAGACGAGCAATGTAAACAAGGCAGTAACTTCTATTCTGTACACTGTACTGCTATAACTATACTGGGGCAGCTATATCCCTCACCTGAGTGAAATTGCATTATTGACCCTCGTTTAATTTATAGTGGGCAGTTTTTACAAGTAGCCATCCACGGTACTGCATGGGACTCAAGTAAAAGTAAAAATAGCTTGGAACGACTTTGCAACCATTTAGTATAAACATCTGTGCTCACACACACCTACATACATACTAATGTTAGCTAAAAGTATGTGTGTGCAATTACGAATATTGTTTATGAGCCACAAAAATATATATATATATACTTGAGAGTTGAATGCGCGCATCTCTGTACGTATGTAGCATCTGATATTCCTGGAAAAAGATACTAAACACTCAAAACTTGTTTACCTTGATGAAAATTAAAAACTCAAAGATACAATAGTTTACTTCTGCAGACTCAAACTAGCGCTTGTAACTTGTAAACTTCTGCTGGCTGGTGGTATTAAGGAGAACAAGAGAGTACAATAGACAATGAAAATGAAACACATTTGCCATGTTACTTACAATGGCTTCTAACAATTTACATTTTGTGTTTCGAATTTTAGTCTAAAGCAAGCATCTTCCTACATTTTCTCAAGTCGTGAGTTATAGGTTAAAATATTATTTGTCAAACTCTAAAAGTTCAAGCTTAAGGAAAACTTCTAGTGAATGTGTATCTATGTAGGTACATACATAGGTATAGGTACCTAGAAAAAGCATGTTGGGTGCTGGTGGCTTACACAAGCTAGAAGCTGCACTTTTTGCTCCATCAAATAACTTTTTAATCAGTAAACTTGACAAAAGACGTATAGGTACATATATCTGTATGGCATCAAAGGGCACAAAAACTTAAAATGTAAATCCTACTCCTCACAACTAAGCTCAAAGATTTTGAAATTAATAACTGTTGGAATTGCAGATGTATTGTTTGAGGAAGAAGAAAGTAACTTTATTACTTTGAAAGTCATAAAGTATTTGCCATTTAGGGATATAGTAACCAAACAAATAATAATAAAAAAAACACAAAAAAAGTTTCCCTTCACAAAATCATTGGATTTCTTGAGACTGAAATATTTCGTATTCTCTCATTCTTAACCCTAAAATTAATTGAATGAAACTTTGTACTGTACACAGGTACCTACACGATTTGAACTATTTGATTAAACCCCTAACATACAGTAACAATAACGTCCTTCTCCGTAATGGTAATCATTCCGAATTACTATAACTGGAATTACAAAGAGTACTATTAGGGAATTACGTACATTTCATTATATTTACAAATAGTGCTAATAATGTCAATAATAGTTGCTACATACGCATGTACCGTTAATAAATAACTGGCTAACTGCTGGATTGAGTGACTCTACGAGAGCATCAGTGCATTTCTTCTTTTTTAATGTAATGGGTAGTTCTAGAGTTGTTAATTATTTAATCGCTTGCTGTAATTAGTGCCCTTCCAAGTTGCTTGACTGTAATGGAACACGCCCCTAAATTCAGAAGGTAATAGGTACATAGTAAGTACAGTGCAGTGTGCATATCAAATAATAGCAGCCATAAAAGAAGAATCAGAAGTCAGTAGGCTTGCGTTTATCATTTATTAGGTTCACACACGATCAGGAGTGAGCTTTTAGTCTTGAACTTATTGACATTTAGTCTTCGGCAATAGCTTTGTGTAATCTGCCTAAGCTTTTTAATTCTTTTTCTATTTCACAATTTGTAAGCACGTGTGTATTTCGAAGAGCTTGGGTCTGTTACCACTCAGGTGCTTATGCAAAAACAAAAAACAAAAAACTTTATTTTTGAGCTGACCTTTAACTTGATTGCCAATCCTGAACTTATGATAGACTGCAGCTTATTGCAGCTTAATACGATTAGATTTATATACTACTCTCTATTGGAATTGGAACTATCCTAGCTTTTAATATAATCATTAAGGCACGTTTCTATTTCTACTTGATGCCCTCTATTGCAAAATGTATTTCTACATCAACTATCAACTAATTGATCTATTTTTACAGCTTTCTTTTTCTATAATCGCACGATGCAATACCGAATCGCGATACCATGTGTGCGGTAGAAGCGTTTTTCCAAAACTAAAAGCCATGGGACACTTGACGATCGTTGAAACGGGGAAATAAACTACAAAATTATGACTAATATAAGGGTATCTATGTAGTATAGGCGAAGGCGTGGAGAAACGGCACATCCGATTACATGATTAATTATTATCACCACCACCACCGTCAGTCTAATAGCGTCTAGTCAAAATAATGACGTTCTAGTAATTTTGGTAAGCTTCACACACTTTTCAGGGAATACAATGGATGGATATATAGCACATTGCATTATTGGACTGCTGATGCTATGCTGCTTTGAAAGACATGGACACGACCCCCTTTTGAGCTCAAGTTTGGAGTCGTTCGTAAAAGAAAATGTGTGTTTGAAAGCCGAATGATTTTGTAGTGTGTTTGTACATAAAAGGGACCCTGCCCAATGTCCATCAAAGCATTGAGTGTTTAGCGAAGCTCATTATTTTGTCAGCATATCTTTTTTTTTCTTTTCATTTCAGACTGGGACTACATAGATACATGATGTGATTTATAAATAATGACAGCAGACCTGCGAGGGAACAAATGAACAAATAATAAACCTCCAAAGTCACAAATCTCGACGCCTAGGACATTAAAAGTTACGTAACGGAGAGGCTCTGGGACGCGTGTCCCTCCGTCAAACAGAATAATCATACACTATGAATACACACGGAAGTTTGTTCTGTGAGCATTGTGAGCTAGTAAATATATTAGCTTTGTATGCCCCCGGGCATGTATACTGCACTCCTTAGATAAAACTTCAGTGGCGTTCCAGTTTTCTGCAAAGAATGTAACTCTGTGAAATCTCCAAATCTAGTTTGATCTTATGATTAAAGTCTAGAGAGTAGAAAACCGACTAGCGACTCCAAGATTACACCTCCGAACATTATTTTAACTGTTCTAATTTAATAACTGTCTAGTCTCTCTCGCTCCCTCTCTCTGTTATTCCACTCAGTGATGGGGACCGGTTATACAAGTACCAGCTAGGTTACATAACAAAACAAGGAAAGAGAGTCAATTTAATATTATTAATTTAAAGAATCATCTGTGAGCTCTGGCATCTGGCTTTGGCTCTAATTCATCTTTCTTTCTATCAAAATGTGAAAAGAACAGTAGTAGAAAGAAGCCCCAATTAATTATGTGTAGGAAGGCACATATATACTGCTTCCGAAATAATGTAAGGGATAATTAAATAAGTATTTGAGAATAATTATTAAAATTTCACATGGCTTCCTCGTGTAATTACTCGTTTAAATTGTCCATCTATTATGGCATTCTACTGTGCTCCGGTACTTAAAGTAACTCACGACGCAAAAACACATACAGCCATGTATGAGCCACTAAGAATAAAGAAACATTTTTATGACTCATGAAATTTCTATTGTTGTCAATAATTATTTTGTCTTTTCATTCCATTTCATTGCATGATTTTGTTTGTGTATTCATAAGTAAGTAGGGACTTTGAATTACTACAGTACAGTGCAGTGATGGGCTGAGCCAAGTCAAGTCAAAGGGTAGAATGTAATTTAGTTATTATTATTATTATTATAATCCGGAACTAAGAAATTAATTATATACGCAGTTGAGTTGGTATCTTGGACTGTGGAAGAAATTATGATGCAGTCTATAAAGGATGTTATTTAGGTATATTTACATGCACGTAAGGTGAGTAATGTTTTATTTAACTAGCACTTTCGTCTTGACTTGACCGAACGACGTTGGCGTGGTTTCCCTGATAAAAAAGCAATTGCCTTGCCTCAGCCATTTTGACGAAAGCAAAACAAAAAGGCAACTGTATCACCACGGGAACGTAGGTAGGTTATAGGTACATAGGTGTAGGTACTTAACGGCTCTGGGGGTGCTTAAAAGGTACCTGAGTTACACATCGACTGACTGATTAAATTAGAAAAACGTGGAGATAACAAGTAGAGGAGGAACTAAATTGACTGTAAAAATCCTACCAAGAAAAGTTGGGGATTTGTGTGAATTGCAAACAAATAATAAGGCAATGACTTGTACACTTTGAGACATTAATACTATTAGCTCTCGTGTTTATTATATACATTATGTAGGTAGGTAGGTAGGATCATAAAATGACAATGAACTCAATTTATTTAATTAATGCGAGGCGGAAGGTAAACACAGCGTAAACAAGTCCAAAGAGGAACTACTACTTCAAGTGTGATTTTAAGCCGCACGTACGATTTATTATGTATTCCCTTCTTTAGTTCAAGAATGCTCCGTATTACTTTACAATGAGTGCTACCGTCACAAGTTCCAGTCAAAATCATTTCCCTAATAAGTTGACACAAACAGATTATCATCTCAAGAATGTAAAGAGCAACACCACATCCAGCAAACCGTTAAAATGAAACTGAACCTTTCTGTATCACAAGTTGTGATTCACAACAACAAGAACAATCCCAGCATAATGTACCACTGCACTGGGTAGTACTTAAAGTCAAAAGTTATAATCCACTAACTAGTATTTTATTTTGATTACAATGGCATTGCATTGCAACCTCGATGCAAGCAAAATTAAGCAAGAATTCTGAACTTTTTCGAAATTGTAAACGTACCCACGTAAGTACATATGTATGTAGGTGTAATAAGCTTCTGCTGACCAATCGGAGGGGGTCATTCATAAGGGTGTTGTGCTCGTCATTAAAATAAATAAAGCCCCACAAGTAGACGAACTTCTTGAAGCAGGTATTTTCAAAAACATTTTCGATTAAACCGTTGATTTTGGAAAAGTGTAGCAGTACTGCTTTAGACTAATTGAAACTTTTGGCGTTTTTAGGATTTTGTGTAAGTCGTGTCGTGCTCACTTACACCGATGTTTTCTGAATCGCTAAATTGCTTCTTGTGATCCCGTTTCGGAGTGCCCAAGCAACGCTTACAAAACTCATGGCATCATTGTCAGTTTGAGGCCATCCATGTTAATTAACACAGATTAGAATTTAAATGTTCTTGATTCACTGAAGGGACACATCGTTTGACTGTCAGCTGCTGATGTGAACTCTCGCCTTTGCAAAACAATAAAGCATTTATTTTGTCTACTATAACGGCTTACAAATCATGCATACACAATATGCTAAGGAAATGCTCTTGATTTGCAATATTACATTTTACCCGAGTTTGTAACAACTTTGATAATGTAGAATAACTGATAAGCCCAATAACTGGAGCACCACCTTATTTAACTTAATGAAATAGTAGTTATAAAGGTTTTACAGCTACAGTTTTATTTATATATTAGAATTAAACTCCTCAACAATTCATATACCGGTGTACATCTTTATAGAATTTCTGTAGATATACAATATAAGTTCAGTAATAAATCATACTATTAAAAAATTTCGGGGAATTAAACCCACATTTTACGGTGCGGTGGCAATCATAGCTTACAAGCTCTACAGATTTACACATGGATTTTTCTTGGATTAATTTGAAAATTAAGCTGATTGAATGGAGCATTTAACTAATAGTTCGGATTCATGTCACAAGAAAATCTTTTTCCACTCCAAAGGTCTCCAGCGAAAAAAAAATCTAGATTTTTTTAAACATTTTGTTTCAAAGTAATTACTTTTCTACAATACAAATTATGTATTGCTACATATCATTGCATTGCTTAAGTAATATCTGTGATTAGTACTAATAACAACAGTGCAGTGTTTGCTATGGTAGCTGTGGCTCAAAACTCCCAAATGTTACCTGGGTTACCCCTATGTTGGCTTAAATAATATACTGGAGCAACGTCTCCACAATGCATGCAATGCAATGCAATGGAAAGGGATTCTCGTACACGTAAGCGTGGGCTCGTGTGTAATTTACAATTTTAAATAAAGGTAATCCAATGCAGAGTAGGAAATATGTAGACTCCTTACAATATATTGCCATTTAGTGCAACATTTTTGAATGTAAAGTTGGCTTTTTCAACATTTTTCAAACAATTTCAAAATATGAAAGCTGCATTCAAAAACCAACTTCATATGAGCTATCTCCTCGTCATTTCCGTTAAAATGAGGTATTTCACAATAACGGTTTCCCAATAATTATTGAAGTTACCTACTTGTTATGTAAGAACCTTAGTATGGCACTTCTCCCCATTTATTTCAGCATTTTTGAATTTTCAGAAACCGAAAAATTTCAAATCAGAATTGAATGGCAACCGGACATGCACGTCGAGCGGGGAAGTGTAATGTACTATTTTAAAGCTATAAAGTGTAGAATACGGGTTATATCGACTCCAAGATCAATTTTGAACTTTGACCTAACTTTATCCCATGAAAAGTTGATATTTTCACTCCTTTTGAACATGCTTGAAAACATTTCAAAATTTGAACATTATTGAAAAAAAGCTTACATTTGTGATCTCCTCGTCATATTTTTTAGATGCCTGCTTTTTTAGTCCAATACCTGCGTAGCAGATATGGCAGGTAATTTGAAAATGAAAACCCGTTACGAAGCCCATGGAAAAAGTTGAAGATGTCGGAAGGGTTGGATTTAAAATGCGTTTTAAAAATGGATGTAAATGTAACGTTTACGAATACTTTTTTTCCAAAAGAGAGTAATATCCAAACACCCAGATGCATGTCAAAACATGATGCAAAGATGCAAAATAGGTCAATATTGGATAAAAAATCCGGTCACCTTACAATTCGAAAATTTTGACTGTTAAACCAAAATAAAATTTGAAATATTTGATTGTGCTGTTCTTAGAAATATACATCTTCATTATCCTCCTCTCCCCCTGGCCCTGTTATAAAATGAAGAATTTTAAAATAGAATTTCGTTTGAAACCGAAGCATTGCATGTACATTATTAGCATGCGTTGACTTGCGCCATCCAGACATCAAATCATTGATAAAATATTATTATTATTATTTGAATTATTATTAATTACATTTTGAATTAATTATTTGAAGGGCTTGGCTTTTAGCAATAAATGCAAAACTGCAAAACATTGACTGCTAAAACTCGCTATGCTATGGTTTGTTCTAATTGGTGCTACTGAAACAAGAAACGTTTTTTCTTACTAAAGAATGGAGTACGAATGATATTTACATCTTTCCCCATGTGGGAAATAATCAAGTCTTTTTCTAAACCCTATTACACCTGGACCCAACACGTTTTAAAAGTAACGTTTTTAAAACATACAGAACCCCGTTAATTTTTTTTAAACATTCAAAGCTTTGATTTTTGCTTTAGAAAACCATGTACAAGGTCGAGTTTTACTTTTTCAAACCATACAAAACCTGGATTCGCAATTTTTTGACCCATACAAAACCTGGATTTTGCTTGTGATTAAACTTTACAAACCCTCGATTTGTACTTTTCCTGAAAACGTATGTCTATTGTGTAAGGTAGAATATCGATTTAACAGTATTGCATGATCAAAAACGTGGTTTTTTTTTCTGAAAAGTGAAATAAACCACATGTTAAACCACGCCTATTATGCCCTTTGAAACCCCACTGTTTTCCCACACTTATTTTGGCGGTTAGGATTTTCGAGCGCATTTTCAAAAATTTGACCTGTGTCAAATCTGACAAGGGTCAAAACGCAAGCGAATGATAATGGTTTTGGTAGTCACTGGCATGAGTAGATTACGTAGTGGTTGCCAGTTTTGAATTCCGTTGTGTACATGCCATGCCATTCCCGAGTAAGTCCCAATCCTAACCCAGTGTTTATTTTTTACTTGTTTAAATTAATTGAAGATAAATATAATGCAATGCTTCTGAAATTTTCACTAGGATAATAATTTTTAAAGAAAATTTTAAAAAATCTTGTTCATTAATTACATCCATAGTAACCACTATCACAATCACAATCCAAAATAGATTCTACATCAACGAAACGCCATGGCTACCAACCCACCTGTCCAGTTCAACCAACACAATTCAGATGTTGTTATGTTTATTGTTGTGCAAACAGAAAATTGTTTTATCCCAATTTATTTACATAGTTTCTATTTTTTCTATTTATTTATTTTGAGGCCTACCCACAACCTCGCCATGCTCTTAACAGTAAGCCAATGGTTGTCTGTTAGTACTATAACCATTAGTTCCGCTTAGCCCACTAATGAAATGCATTGGACTATTTATGGACGACCCCCACACTAAATTGACACTACAATGTTATAATCCTATGGATGGACACCGGACGCCGGACGGATGCCGATAGCTCTTTTAATAGAGTTAGATAGATAAGCAGTATATTATAAAACAAACTGATGCGAGAGAGCAAAATAAATCATCGCTACTAAACTCGTAAAAGCAAGTGCATACCTACCTACATATATTAATAACCATAGCGTAATTTAAGGACGCCTCCTTAAAGTCCTAAATGACAGGATTTTAATAAAAATTAATTTTTTTCTGCCCTTCTACATTGGTGACAAAATGAATGGATGGCCGCTTTGAAGCATAACCAAATGATAATCAGAAATAATATATGAAAATAATATGCAAGTAATTTTAGTAACACCAACACACAAAATAAGTCAAAGTGCCCAGTTCAGTAGTAGTAGCTTTTTTTAGTAGCTAAGTGTTCACTCTACCAGATCTCGTTAAAAAATGAAGCATTTTTCATATGGAACAAGGCATTAAAAACCTCCTTATACACGTCAAAGTGGCTTAAAGCAGGGCGGAAGATTGTTTAAACGAAAATAAACCGAACTTAAAATGGACACTCTACTGGAATGAACTTAACACACCTATTCGGAACTGGGGAACCATGGAAAGAATGCTGAACAAAAGTTTTTAGTACTATAAATGAATTTTTTAAAACGGTCAAAACTAGTAAATAACACTTTTTCAAAACAGTAAAAACAAGTAAATAAAAATACTCGTTGAAAATGGTCAAAAATAGTAAATGAAACTTTTTAAAAACGGTCAAAACTAGTAAATGAGGCTTTTTCAAAACGGTCAAAACTAGTAAATGGCACTTTTTCGAAACGGTCAAAACTAGTAAATGGCACTTTTTCGAAACGGTCAAAACTAGTAAATGACACTTTTTCAAAACGGGCAAAACTAGTAAATGGCACTTTTAAAAGGTCAAAAACCTGAAAATTACCGCTTTCAAAATGGTCGACACTAGAAATCGCGATTTTCAATAACATTCAACACTAAATATATTACCGTTTCGAAAAGGTTAATTAAACTCGTTTATATAAAATTCATTTATATTTTTGATGTTTTTTACTCACCTTATTATTAAAATTCTTACCAGTGCAGTGCAGTGGTAACCATGTATTAGTGATTGTCTGAACTAAAGCATGCCTGTCGGGCAGCAATGAGAAAGCGCGAGTAAATCTCAGAATTTGAAGTTTCGTCCTGAAGAACAAAACTAGAAAACAAAAATAAAACTGAGAGGAAAGCAGCTGCAGTTACTTAATTATATTTAAACTTTTGCCTTAAGATTACCTAACTTACATTGTTACACAGTTCACGTTATGCATCGATTTGCCCTTACTTGAAAGAAATTAGTTTCTAGTTGTTTTCGTTTTTTTTTGTTGGGTGGCTAAATGGTTTTAAAAGGGGCCTGTCCATTCTGACCTGACGGAGTGTGTAATAATATACTGAAACATTTTTAACAACTTCTCGACAAGTTAATGGACTGTGTGTTCTGTTTTCTATTTTCTATTTGTGTTTGTAAGGTTTGTGGGATTCCTGAATTTTTAAATCCGTTAATTACAACAAGAGAATACTTCTCAAATCAAATCCTTGATGCTTGAGGACACCATCAACCATCCAGCGACCAAAATATTATTATTATTACAGTTACTGTGACACAGTTGAAAAGTTGAAGGTACCTTCCGCAAAAAATTACATTAAAAATTTGGAATGATATTTAAGTTACACTAATTAAATGGTTACGCTGGCAATCTAATATCATGGAATAGGTCATAGGTAATTTTTGTATCTGATACCGACTTCACATGAACATTTAATTTGTCATCTTTAGAAATGTCGAAGAAAGCAGCTGTGGGTCCAATTCAGTCTACGGCAGGAGCCGTACCTGTTCGAAATGAAAAAGGTAAAATAATTCAAATCAACGTTGGACGTTAATATATATTATTACAATAGACTTACCTAAGTTAGAATTTCTAGGAACAGACACAGAAAGCGTGTACATTAGTGCAATTTGTGTGCCTTTCCAGGTCAAGTTTCTATGCAGAAAGTGAAGGTTCATCGATATATTTCTGGCAAACGTCCTGATTATGCACCTCGAAGTTCCAGTGAAGAAGAAAGTGAAGATGAAGAGTTCGTGGTCCCTGTACGACTCAAACAGGATGAAGATGACGAAGTGGATGAAAGAGTAATTGTTTTTAATAATTAAATTTCAGTACAAATTGGTCTGTGAATGTACTTTTCACTGTATTGAATTGTGTTTTTAATTTGTTGAATATGTTATAGGAGGATGATGTCAATGAAGATTATTCCACGTCAGAGCAGTTGGACCCGAGGTTACGTCGATTACAGGTTTCGAATGAAGCCAGAACTCGAAGGTTAGTGTAATCATTGCATATTTTCAGTTAATACATCTAGTAAGCGACTGTATTTGAGACATTAATTGTAATAAAGGCAGTAATATGCTAAATTGCTATTGATTTAAAACCAACGCAATGCCAGCATAAGTATTGAATACCAGTACTATAGCTTAATTATTTTATCTTATAGAGTGGAGAAACCTCAAGTATTGGATGATGATGACGAGGAGGAGGAGGAAGAGGAAGAAAGCGAAGAAGAGAGACCTGGAAGACGACATGATTCAGATTCGGACTCCGGCGACGAGATTTTAGATGATGCCGAGATTGAAAAGAGACGAGCATACATTCGTCAGCGAGCTTTAGAAAAGCAAGAGGATGAACTACTTGTGAAAGAAGACGAAAAGGAATCTGGTAGCGAGGACAGTGAATCAGAATATGAAGAGTATACAGGTATGACAGTTTGAGGATTTCGTTGATTTTGTTCTTTGAATTTTTACGCATGAAATTAGTACCTTCTATTATTAAAGTTTGTAATATATCTTGTTACAGATTCGGAAGAAGAAGCTAGACCAAGGCTCAAACCTGTATTTGTGTTTAAGCAAGATCGAGTTACTCTTAAAGAAAAAGAAGCGTTGGATCAGAAGGAAAAATATGTAGAAGAAAACTCCAGACAGCGACATCAGGAAAGGCGCAAGGAGACTTTGAAAATCGTTGAAGAGGAAATTCAGCGAGAGAAAAACATGGTAAAATCTGGTAATGACGGAACGGTTGCTGAAACTCAAAAGCTTGAAGATGTTAACACCGACGACGAAAATGAAGAGGCAGAGTATGAGGCTTGGAAGATTCGGGAATTGAAACGAATCAAACGTGATCGGGAGGAAAGAGAAACGTAAGATAATTTATTTTAAAATGATCGTTTAAAAAATGTACCGTCTAAAATAATTGAAATGAAAATTTTTAAATATATTCGGTAGAACTAAAATGGATGCTTGACTTTCAGAATTGAACGCGAGAAAATGGAAATTGAACGACTCCATGGCTTGACAGAAGAGGAACGTCGCCTTGAAATGAAGATGAAGCCTAAGCAAATAATTAATAAAGCAGCCAAAGGAAAATATAAGTTCCTGCAAAAGTACTATCATCGAGGAGTTTTCTATCTGGTAAGAAAAATACGCAGTCATATTTGTGTACCTATTTAATAAATACCTCCTAATAGTTTTAATGTGTTTTGTCGAAGTAAAATGCATTGGATTTAGTTTTGCATGTTTTAAATAATGTTATTTAGGATAAAGAAGAGGACGTTTTCAAACGTGACTATTCAGCTCCTACCTTAGAAGATCATTTTGACAAAACTATTTTACCTAAAGTGATGCAAGTCAAAAATTTTGGCCGAAGTGGGAGGACTAAGTATACACATTTAGTTGATCAAGATACAACCAACTTTGAATCCCCTTGGGTATCTGAAACCACACAGAATTTGAAATTTTACGCTACTCAGGCTGCAGGAGTTCGACAAACATTTGAAAGACCTTCAACAAAAAAGAGAAAGATGGATGTAGAATAGTAACTGCTCTACCTACGTTGTTGTTTGTAGTTCCTCGATGTATAACTTCCTATTTTTCAATGTTTTGTTCTAATTTTTCTCAGTGTAGGATCTTTCACATGTATTTCACTTGCTTCATTTTTAAGTAATCAGATGCAAACATTAATTCATTTCTAGCAGAGTGAATAGATGCTGATGATTTGCTTATTTAAACGTAATTGAGTAGGTTAAACTATATACTAATGTAGAGGATATGTATCAAAATAAATAAATTAACCAGTATCATTATCTTCAGTTATGTTATTGATCCAGAATCATTAATGAGCTGCTAGCTGATTTTATATAAGTATTTATATAATAATATTTACTTGACGAAGTATAGATTATGATATAGCAATCTTTCTTTGTTGTCAAACTTTACTAAGTTGTTCGGTGCGATTTACAGTTAAACATAGATGTCTTTCGAGTTTCATTTTGAGTTTTACATTACTACCACTCCCAACGCAAATAAGTAAGCACGATTAAAGTACTTGTTTTTTTACTATATCACAAGCCAAGTCACCTGTATATTAAAGCATCATTCAAACGAATATAATCTAGTATATCAAACAGAATCATGAAAAGCATTATTTCAGTTACTTGTCTAAAAAAAACTTCGTACGCAACCACGCAACCTTTAACGACGTGAAATAACCTACGTGAATTAACATGATATTAATTGAACGTTGAAATAACAGTCGAAAAATTTAATACTTTTGAACTTAAACTAAAGTTCAGCACCACAACATAAACAATTAATTGATAATTATTTTCGTGAATGACGTCCTGAGGTGACATTTCCTATTCTCATTGCTTCAGAATGTCCTCCAAATCCGTAAAAACGTTCTCGCAAGCATTCACAAATGCTTCCCCATCTTTTCCTCCTTTGTAGGACGCAGTAAGACAGCCAAGACCACCTTCCCAAATTTGATATCTGAAAAAAAACAGTAAATTATGTACCGCATGAAACTTCAACTAGGTATTTTTTTAATGACGGTGTAGTCTCCCCTATTGCAGAGCCTTTAGCAATATAATGAATAATATGTCTTACGCTAGTCCGTAACCATCTGAAACAACGGGACCGAAAGCTCCTATTCGCACAGCGGGACTGGCTAAGGTCGACGTTGATAGCACGTTTTGGTTTATTATTCCGTACGCTTCATCTTTGTAGATGTCAGGTAGTTCCATACCCTGGCCCAAAGCTATAACTTTCATTGCATACAAATGTCTATCGAATCCTTGACCTAAAGGAATAAAATCAGTGGTAAGGTAGTAAGTAGTGGTATCAACCGTAAACAAGTACATCCCATATAATTATTGAATTGAGATTTTAATTTTGAATAAAGTATTTTCAAGCAAGGTAGCTCGACAAAAACATGCAGCCGCTCTGTATGGCTCCTAAGAACCTAAGAAATTCTGACCATCAACCTTGATTTTCATATGTATTTTGTTAAAATAAGAATTTACCCATGGCAGCATTTTTGGTAAGTTCATTGTGTTTCTCCGAGCACTTTTTAACAAGTTCCTTCAAATCCCCTTTTCTGTCACGCCAGTCTGATTTCGCAAGAATTTCACTCACCTCCTGAAATAAAAATCAGATTAAAAATATTTAAACACAAATATGATACATACCGACACATTTTAGCGCTATAAATGAATTAGGTTTATTGAAAACTGATAAT
Organism: Dicyrtoma fusca; assembly: GCA_034695205.1. Lineage (NCBI taxonomy): Eukaryota > Metazoa > Arthropoda > Collembola > Symphypleona > Dicyrtomidae > Dicyrtoma > Dicyrtoma fusca. The sequence continues at coordinate 4,529 of JAQFZC010000612.1, read as the reverse complement.
CGTCCGATTTTTTCATGTCATATGTAGGTAATGTTTCGGCCAGTGATTTATGTTTGTTGTTGCTTTATTACGAGGTGTATACCAACCTTAGTCAAAGACGTGGCAGGTCTTATCGCTTCTGTTCTTCCATGTTTGAACGCTGAAGTACTACAAGACTCGTAAGTGGTTACAGTATTATTGTAAACCCGATAATATGCAAGCTGTGGATGAACAAAACAAACTTGCATTAGCACAATTATGTACATGAAAATAGACCCAGTCGTTAATTGCAAACCAGAGAAAAAACTTATTACCAACCTGAAACCCTAATTGCATTATTGAGTCCGGACTAATGCCCCATGTCTTACATTCCTTTCTTCCGTACTTTTCAAAAATGAACGGATGAAGTTGAAGCCGATCGGCTTGACTTTGCAACCGTTTCTGTGCATCTTCAATGCCTTTCTTTGACTTTTCGTCCAATTCAAATGCTAAAATAAAAAAACAATTTTAAATCATATCTGAACTACTGAAACTAGTACCAACCACCAGCAAACGAAGGTCAGTGGTCGTTTTATGATTAATTGAAAGGCAAATGCTATTAACCTAATTTGACCGGCGCAATCAAAGGCCTTTTGGATTTTACAGAATTACTCCACATATGAGTCGTGCTGTCCTTATGAATTTCATTGAAAAACCTCATTACAGCAACTCCGTCTCCCCATGCATGTTCAAAATTAACTCCGGCCCAAGCGTCTTTGCTTAGAATTAGAGAGAAAGATTTGTCGAACCACCTGTTCAAAATACTACAATTAAAAACTGTGCCAGGTCACTTGCTTGTGGTGCGACCCAATTCCCATGACTTAGTGAATTGAATTTCAAATGCGACATTCCTGCAAATCTATCACAAAATAAACATCACCTGTTAGCTCCATTTGAATGTAGAAAAGAACGAGTAACTTTAACGGGATCTTGCTGCAATTCTTCGTCATCTAGTCCAATAACAAACAGCGCAGTATCTATTTCATGGAGCGTTTTTTCATTTCGATTATTTAGTGACATATGATCCCTGATATCTGCCCAGGCATTCCGCTCCTGGGATGTCATAACACCTACAGGATGAGTAGCTGGTGGACTATCGTCGTTCAAAATAGATTCGAAACTACCCTTCAATTCACTTATGGGCAGAATATTTCCTAGTTAAATACAAAGAGCACAACGGTAAGTCGGGAAGTCGGGTTCCGAACTTTAGTTTAAATATTTATTAAAGATTTCATTAATGTAGTGTACCCTGCTCATCCAGTACAGGAAAACTGTAGAAGTGCCCACGACGAATTACAACTACGTGTCGTACATTTTTGTCACCCTTTTTTAATCGATCTATATCCTTTTGCGGTATTCTAGTCGAGCGGAAGAGGCTGGGAAATTGCGACATGTCCAGTGGAAATGCCTTAATGAATGGAAAGGTAAAACTTGATTATTAGTTCGAGAAAAGGTGATAATAATCGTTTTGGCATAATTACTTCAATGTGGCTACCTTGAAAAGATAAGATCCATAAGTTGCAATAGCTGTTGGCATAAGCTTCATAATTCGGCGATACTTAACCGTGTCCGTTTTCTTCGGATTTAAATGAAAGACTTCTGGTGCAAGTGTCTCCCTATCCAAAGATTTCATGAACCTAAAGAGTACATAATTCGGAATTGATTTTCATTGTGCACTAAGACATAATTTCTTGTATTAAATGTTCATAACATTAAAATCAGTTCAAACCTGAGAGATGAGACAAGTAAATTCGTAGACCGTACAAGCTGACGCTGATTTTGAGGTAGTTTGTTGAGTGATTCGTCGTCGGTAAAAACCAAGGCTGGATTGGTATTGATCGGAAGTGGTAAGCGATCTCGCAAATACATTTCGAACCACGGGGCCGAAATATAGCTGGTATGCTTTAAGTCCTTATCCAACTGAGTAAGTGCAGCGTGTAATTCTACAATAAGATTAATAATAGAAAACAACTGTGTGATTTAGATGTTTTAAATCTAGCTTAATTCATGCACAATCTCGCAAAAATAATAATGCTGCTAAACTCACGTTTTCCTTCATTATTTTCAAAGGCTTTCACAATCTTTTCTGTTTTGACAAACTGATCGTTAGTTAATAAAGGTCTTAGCGCTTCTAAATACCGTTGAACAGTCAGCTCAAGCTTCGGTATTGCAAGCCGTGGAAGCGATTTTTGAAAATAGTAGGTCGGTAAGTCGGCTTTTGGCAACAACTGACATTCTTCTGTGTTCCATATTTCACTGAGTGGTTCTGCTGTAGAAGACGATGAAGAGGACCTTAAGGAAATAGGTAATTTATTTGTGTGATGGAACACGCGATTTCCCCTGGCAATTTGCTCCGGGCGCCTCAGTACTTGCATCATTTCGGAACAGATGTTTGACTTATTCTATGAGATAAAAACATATCCATTAAATATATTTGCACATATTTTAGGTAAAAGTACAAAACGAGTTCAAAGAAGATCATTTTACCTGGTCGTAAGGCATACGTCTAGAAACACTACCGTAAGGTAAGCATAAGCAAACAATCAGTACAAATTACACAATTATTTAAGCACACCTTCAAGAAGCATTTACTTAAATGTATCAATTCCTACAGATACTACTACATTCTAGCTAGCTTGCTTCATTCTCGATTCGCTGCGTGGGTCAGTGAAGGCATGTCAAAACTTACGATAATATTTTACTGAGCATCGTCCTAGCACAGAAAACTGAAGAGATGTATTTAAATATTCTTAGTTTTCGTATTATTGTATTAACGTACGATAAAATAGTACAGGTTAAAGTCAACTTTAATTTCAAACGACAAAGGCATATATTTCAGATTTCATAAAAAAATTTCTTTAACTACAAAATAAAATATTTCTGTTTTTACCCAATGTTTTAATCCCTTACAAAGCCAATAAAATTACTAAGACGGACAAGGGCACATTTGATTGCTGTAAATACGAAACAAAACGAAACTAGTTCTAGCCTTGCAGATTGCACCTACAACCTATGACCTAGGAGCTAAACGTAGATTAACAACCGGACAAAATTAAACACTCTCAGGTTAAATGCTCTACACCACTACATATATGTTGCCCTACTGAATACCTTATGGACTGGATAAGCTTATTCTAAGACCGCAAATAACCTTGCACTACAAAACTACCGCGACCCCAAGAAATAGAAAACTTATTATGATTACGAAACTGTAAAAAAAATTCTGTTTACGATTGTACTGAACAAAATAGTATCATTACCGTCAGGTACACTATGTATTATTTAATGACACAGTTGGGAGATGATCACAAACTGGAGCTGGAACACAACTAAAAGAGATCTAATGAGTCTAGATTGAAAGTTCGATGTCGACGACCGGCGTCCTTCAGGAATAATCCGGTTTCCTAAATATCCCAAATTAACTCGTGAGCGTGACGACCTCCTATACATAGTGACACCAAAAAGTAGGCCAAATTTAAAATTTATTAATTTGTTTTGCAATAAATTATTTTGTAAAATAAACATTAAATGCCCTAAATAATTCCACCTTCAACCCTCATAATTACTTAAGTATGTCGTAATCTATATGCTATATTAGGTGATACTGGTTGCATCTGTAATCAATGAATACCTAATTATTTATTACCGCAAAATGCCAACAATCCGGCTAGACTGATTGACACACTTATGACACTAGAACACTCGGGTCGGGGCTCAGACTCAGGACACTCAGAGAGAGAGACTTGGAGGTGACGGTGACGGGCTCTAGTCTATCTGGTGCAGTCACAGTACAGTCCCTGGCCTGAAGGGGAACTTCCTGTAATGATGAAGGAGCTACCTAGAAACGTGAAATAATTGAACGTCAATATTTGCAAACCTTCGAGGCCAATGGTATCTTACGCACTAACTTAATAACAATAATAAATGTACTGTAACTTTACCAAAATGATTAGCTGGAGACTGTACCTGTAGATTGTAGATTAGTTAATAATTATGAACCGTGTCCCACTACAGGCAGATTCGCTTCCAGCAGCTGATCGGATGTTGCGTTTTGCGGTTTTTTGTCTGTCCCGTCCACAAAATTGCGACAAGATCTACTCTTTAGTACTTACTTGCTACTAGTACTTCAATGGCAATGTAAATATTATTCAATTCGCGCTGCATGGGCCTCGGGCCTTGGGTGTTTAATAGTTTATAGTTTATAGCACCTAAACCTACTGCTGCTGTTCATATTTCATATAATCCCCACCGTCATGTCACTTTCCTGCACCGACGGAACTTTTAAGTTGAGTTTATACAAAAAAATAGAAACTACTGAAGAATAAAAATATTAAAATACGTATAACTTACTCGACAGCTCTCAGAGCTGTAGCTGTAAATGGTCTATTGGTCGTTCTCGATTATAGGGAGTTGGGAATTATGGGAAATTGTGACAGTACACGGAAAACATTCGCATCATTGCCAACAAAATTATATTATCTGACTTTCATCAGCACTGCGTCTTTGAGAAA